>JAJKFI010000035.1:4311048-4369191 GCA_029204185.1 Lerista edwardsae | reverse complement strand
TGGAGAGTGGGAGGAGCAGAGGCTGGCGCATCATCAGGTAAAGGGGGGCAGAATTTGTCAAGCCGCCTCAGTCATCTGGAGAACTTGGGCCGGCCCTGCTTGTCATTATGATGGGCTGAATGTGTTCAGAGGAAGGTACTGAATACTGTAAGGAGGACCACTGTGGGATACACACTTCCCATGGGTAGAAGATATTTTACCCTCATCCCAGCATCCCGAAGGGAAGTGCTTCACTTTTCTTCATAGGCGGTGAATGACACCCAGGGCACCATCCAAAGGCGCCACTGAGCTGATGCAAGCTGCTTGTGTTGGCCCAGCACTGTTGCAAGCATGCCGGAAGGCATGTCTGCATCAGCTCGAGGGAAACTAGGCCAACACAGGCAGCAGCATTGGCCCAGTAACATGGCGAACCGGAGGAGGTAAGCTGCCCCTGCGCCAGTTGAGTTTGGCTAGTGCATGGGCTTTTCAGGGCAGAGGGAAGGCGGGAAACAGCGGAGTGAGACACAATGGGGTGAAGGGAGAGCAGAGGGAGGGCAGAGGGTGAGCAGCAGGATAGAGAGGGGAGAAGAGTCAGAATCTGCGCTGGAAAAGCAAGGCCAGTGGGCCTGCGCTGTATCCAAAGCAGTTTTGGAGTGGCCTGGAGCATTTGCGCCCTTGCCCCAGGAGAGGCTCCAGCCTCCACTGTGTGCTCCTTGGATGCTGTATAGCAGGCGCAGAGCCAAGAACACTGTGCATCCTGAATCAGGGCCAAGCAGCCTGGGGATAGAGGCTTGGATGCAGCCTAATGGCCACATCCCAACCCCAATCCCCTTCCCTGGCCGGCACACCGCCTGACGCATCCACCTCCTGTCCACTTTCTTCCTCCCTCCTTCCTGCCGCATGACTTTGGTACCAGTGCAAATTGTACCAGATGCCACAGAAGAAGAGGAAGAAGGACTCAGCTTGGCGCTGTTGCTTTCAGTGATCACACTACGTTACTTGTTAACATCCATTCCATCCTGAAACGCTTCCCTGAAAAGTCAGGGAAGGGGTCAGTTGAAGAGAGCAGCCAGAAGCAGCTTTGCCAATGGCATTACACGCATCATGTGCCCTAATCCCACTCGCTCTGCAAGGAAGAGGCAAGTCGATCAGTAGATGACCCCTGTGGCTCAGAAACAGGTAGGACGATGAGCCCAAGGATAAGCCAGGGATCATGAAGGGCTTTAGGGATCAAGAGCATGTTGCGTGGTCTGAGGAATTTCTTAGACCGAGGCAGTCATGGGAAATGGACCCAAATCTTATTCTGGATAGGGAGAACCTGGGAACCTGAGAACCTTCCCAACACTGTTGAGCAAGCAAAAGAAACAAACAGGAGACAGTACCACAGGGAACCATTATCTGCCCAAACATATGCAATCAGAGAAACAATGGTATGAGCACTGAAACCAAATCTTCCAATAGCAGCATGGTTAAGTTTTAAATACATTTCCAGCGGGTTTTTTTAATAACTCCAGGGGAGAAAAACATTAAAAATAGCATTAAAAATAAAATGTTTGAGAAAGTGGGGTAACCGGAGGCATTAGAAACTTGAACACAGGTCAGTGTCAGTATTAATTATTTCACAGCCTGACTGCAATGATTAAGGTGTATTTTAAAGGCTTCCAAGGTCATGGCTTTAAGCAGAGTTATTTTCTGTAGTCTAAATTAAGAACACGGCCTCAGGACACCTGCACTGCTTTAGCTTGGCCTGACCAGGTCATGCAGCCTGCCTCTCTCAGCTGCAGTGGAATGGGAGTGTAAACCCACAAATATGGGCAAAATCCCGAAGTGTGCACCTCAAAGCTCACAGATGCTGGGAAAGGCCATACGCACAGAAGCACACTCCTTAACCCTGTGCATTACGGTTGAACCCCAGCGGCCAACACCTCACTGTTCCTCCTAATCAGAATGATGCAAGAGTAAGAATGTCCCAGTCTGAGTGCTAGAGGGAGGATCTTTAACATCCACAACATCCAAAATGTTGCAAATCTTTAACATCCACAGTGGCATCCCATGAGGCTGTAACACCTATTCCTTTATTTTGATATGAGGATTTCTGCTACAGGCAGGGGGTTGGACTAGATGACCTTGTAGGTCCCTTCCAACTCTATGATTCTATGATTCTGTGATTCTGTACGGAGCAAATGTTTGACTTCTGTGGCAGCCATTTGCTCCATTGATTTGTATAAGACATGTAACGGAACTTCAATTTAGAAAAACTGTTCTGGGGAAGGGGGGCACATTCCTTGCCTCCATTCCAGACTCTGCTATCTTCATGCCCCATTCAAGTGAATAAGATGCAAACAAGAGAAAGCATTATGATAAAAACAAAACTTTGTGGGGTAGAAATGTCTTGGCTCCTAGACCTGTGGAAATAACTCTGGAGACGAATAGGGTCAATGTTTTATCCCAAGTACAGCCATACAGGGCTCCTGGGCTCCAAGATCACCACAGATGGTGACTGCAGCCCTGAAATTAAAAGACGTTTACTTCTTGGGAGGAAAGCTATGGCAAACCTAGACAACTTAATAAAAAGTCGAGACACCACCCTGCCAACAAAGGTTAGCCTAGTCAAAGCTATGGTTTTCCCAGTAGTCATGTAAGGCTGTAAGAGCTGGACCATAAGGAAGGCAGAGTGCCGAAGAATAGATGCTTTTGAATTATGGTGTTGGAGAAGACTCTTGAGAGTCCCCTAGACTGCAAGGAGACCCAATTGGGCAATCCTATAGGAAGTCAAACCTGATTGCTCCCTGGAAGGACAAATCCTGAAGCTGAAGCTTGAATACTTTGGCCACTTCATGAGAAGAGAGGACTCTTTAGAAAAGACCCTCATGCTGGGAAAGACTGAAGGCAAAAGGAGAAGGGGGCAGCAGAGGATGAGATGGTTAGAGAGTGTCACCGAAGCGATGAACATGAAATTGATCGAACTCTGGAAGCTAATGGAGGACAGGGAGACCTGGCGTGCTGTGGTCCATGGGGTCGCAAAGAGTCGGACACAACAACACAGCCATACAGAAGATTTAGCCGAGAGGGTTAATGCCTCCGTTTGCCCGAAGATAACAACTGAAGATCTCAAGGTCGTGAGCTCGAGACTCCCGGAAGTCTGTGTGAGCGGCAGACCTTGCAAACTGCGGCTGATTAAAAAGCTGAGTTCCAGCTGCCTCGTGGGAGGAGGAGTGTGCTGAACGCAGCTGCGTCTCTGGTGAGAGCAGGGAAGCCTCATCAGCCAGCAGACGACAGACGGGTGGCTAAAGAAAGAAGGCTAAATCCAGAAAGAAAGATCTGTTTGAGTGTGGTTCTTGAAAGATGGAACATTCTGTAAATTGTAAAAACCTTCGGGTTTGTGAAAAAAGTCTGCCTATGTAAACCGCCTTGAGTTGTAATCATTAGAGAAATCTAGTGACCTTAAGAAAGGCGGTATATAAATACATGTATTATTATTATTATTATTATTATTATTATTATTATTATTATTATTATTATTATACAGAGAGAGAAAAACTTCCATCAAATGAACATAAATTTCATGCTATTTTGGTATCCCTATACTGGTTCAGCCTTTTTACCTGCGAGGGCTTTCTGAGGCATTAAAAATGCCACTTCCGGTTTTTGCCTAAAACTGGAAGTAACTTTTTTTGGTCGAAATGGCCATTCTGATGTCCGCTGAGGCAGTGGGAAGATCCACAAGGCCTCGGAAGGCCTCATAAGAGCTTCTGAAGACTACATTGTAAAAATGAACAGAATCATCACAGAATTTGGTATTTGTTGCAGAGGGATATAGCTGTAGACTATGAAACAGGGAACCTTCTTGCAAAAGGAAGTGGGAGACAAATTGTTGCAACCTGCAATTAAGCTAATTAAAAGAATGCCTTGGAAAAGTGTTCTAATGAAAGGAGGAAATCAAATGATAAAAGTGTTATAATGCATTAATGTGAAAGCTATGTTAATTTAAAAAAAAACCCAGTGAGGCACATATGGCATTCTTGAACTGGAAAGCTGTTTTGAACTGGTGCCAAGCCGGATCCTTAAATCTAGAACAGGGATCTCCAAACATTTTAGCCAGAGGGCTGCATCAAATACCTGGCATGGTGTCGAGGGCCCGAAAAATATATAAATAAATTTATAAATTTATAAATAAATAAATATTAAATTTAAATAAATACATTACAGATGGAACATTCGATGAATGAATGAATGAATGAATGAATGAATGAATGAATGAATGAATGAATGAATGGGCTCAAAGTTCCAGGATTCCTCCAAGCACCAGCACACACCACAGAAATACAGCAAACATTTTAATGGCTTCCCATTCCTGCATCCCACAAGGAGCTTACTTATATTTGCTAAAGTAAATATATCAGAACCAGCAGGTCACAGGCAAGGAAATACCCAGAGCATGCTCTGGGGGGCCAGGGTGACCTCCCTGACCCTTAGAAAGCCATCCAAGAGACACTTCCAGGTCTTTGGGAAAACCAGGAAGTGATTATTTTTGGCCTTTGGAAGGCATTCTGAGAGCCAAGGAGGCTTCACGCAGCCTCCCTGGTCCTCAGAATACCCTCTGTGCACAACCAGAGCACAGCTTGGAGGGCGCAGCCCATGCCAGCAAGTTCAGGAGGGCCAGAGGCTCAGAGGGGACCAGAGGCTTGTCGCCCGATAGAGGCTCTCCGAGGGCTGCATCTGGCCCCTGGTCTGGGGTTTGGCGATCCCTTATCTAGAACATCCATTCTACAGAGCAAAGCAATGACATCCAAGAAGGAAAATACGTAGGTAAAGGAAAGGCTTTCTCTGATGTCCATAAGCCAATCTACATTGCAAAGCGTTAAGATGAGTGGTAGTGGATAAGATCCTGGCAGTCACTGGGAGGGTATCCCTGGGCTTGCCCTGTGATGAGGTAAGGTTCGATGCCTCAGATGCAGAAGCAGAGCCAGAGGGAGATGGTGCATTAAGAACGGCAGGTGCCTCATCGCAACCTGTGAGGGGCTCTCATTAAATGTTCTATTTGTGGGTTTTTTTCGTTTTGAAGTTTCTGTGAGCCACCCCAAGCCCTCCTTGAAAAGGATGAGCTACAAATGTTAAAAATAAAAAATAAATTTGAAGTGACAAGTGCAGCCATGATGCTCATCCCTCCTAATCCACTACTCCAGTGTTTCCCAAACTGTGGGTCGGAACACACCAGTGGGTCAGGACCTGTTTGTTGGTGTGTCATGAAACTGACAAGCTGATAGCTGACGAAGGAAATGTATTGAGCGCCAATGGAAAGTGAAACTGACCCACATGCAGCGTTGTCATCTGCAAATGAACTACTGGAATGCTGGGAGGGACGTGGGCGGGACTTTCGTGTGATTGGCAGCCCGCCCGTTTCGTTCTACGGCTGCCCTGGCCTCGAGGGGGGGCTGCCCCCGGTTGGCGCGGCCCCCCGCTGCTTGCCCAGGCACCCGGCGCCCCCCCACCTGTTTTCCCTGGTGAGCAGGCACCCCTCGAGGCCAGGGAAGCCGCGGAACGAAACGGGCAGGCAGCCAATCACGGCGAAGCCCCACGTAAGTCCCTCCCAGCGTTCCGGGAGTTCATTTGCGGATGACGATGCTACCCACATGTGCTCATTTACTTGCAAGTAGACAAATGTGCCTCAGCCCAGTTCAAAGGGCAGGCCAGGAAGAAAGGCAATGCCACCAGAATTGTTCCAATGCAATAAATGCAGACCCCAAAACACTTGAGGAGTGTTTTTCACTCCTTCACCCCCTCAAAGCTAACAAACAAAATGTATTGAGTCCTGTGAAAAGCAAAACTGAGCCATAAGTGTACATTTACTCATGGGTAGGCAAACAGGTCTCAGATCATATCGAAGGCCAGACAAAGGGGAACACAGAGCCACCAGAATGGTCCTGATCCAATAAACATGGAGCTCAACAAACACCCCAGAAGCTGCCCCTCCCAAGTAAAAAAGGATAAAAACAGGCTTGAGCTGCTGGTTCAATTAAAAATTTTTTACGTCTTGTAAAGCTAGGTGGGTCTACAGAGTGTCATTTTTAAAAGTGGGCCCCAGTGCTAAAGTTTGGGAAACCCTGCACTACACTATAGGAATTATTAGCCAACGATTTACATGCAATGCAAATTAGACTGCTCAGGTGTGGTGACTTAGAATGGGCTGAACTGAACTAAACAACCGAATCTTGGGTTGTGTGGCCCCTGTTCTTGACTGCCAGCATGCCTGGAGGAAAGGTGTTGCTGGCAGGCAGAAAAAAAAATGACTTGCTTGGGGGGAAAAATGAGGCACTGAGACTTTAGTTCTGTGCTCAGCTGGGGGTCCAATGGCAGAAACCCTCTTTGCTTCCTTGACAGGTCATGATGCGTTAGTGCAACATTGGTAGAAATGCAATCTCCAGCGCATAATTAGTATAAAATGGACAGTTTCTCTTTCACTGCTGCTCTTCGTGGTCTGGATGTTCCAGGATCAAGGTCCCAGGTTGCAGTCTGTCTTCAGGCAGCTTTTCCATTTAAAAACGCAATGCTTTTGAAAAGCACAGCTTTCCTGTACACACTGCAAAGCTTCCATCCTTGCATTTCATTCCCCTCCCCATTCACTTTAGCACTCCTCATCCCCTTGCATTTAAAAGATGAATTTGTGAATGACGAGGTGCAGGATTTTGTCTACATCCATATAATCAAGTGCAAGCACATGAAATGCTGAAATAATGTATTCATTAACAAGAAGGCAAGATTTATATACCAAGGGAAGAGCTGGGTACCTAATTTTGGCAACCAACCCCAAATTTAGCTTCCCTACATATCATGATTATACCTGCAAGAAAGAAGAAGGGTGGGCGGCTGTCAAAATGGCATTATTCATATGCAATTTGTGGTAGGAAATTATGTAGGCAGCTCCAATTATCTGCAGACTAATTTTCAGCCCAATCCTATCTACATCCCCATGTGGCAATGCAGCAGTGCCAACATGGGCTAGGCTTTGTTCCCTTGCCCTGATGTAAGCCCCAGCAACCACAATGGGTCAACTCGGACATGTGCCAGCAATATCACTGGTGCAGGTCCGAGTTGCACTAGAAGACTTGGTGTGGGAAAGGCGATAGGATATGGTGCGTGCCAGACCCAACCTGCTCCTTCCCACCCCATCTCCTCCTTGTTCGATCCCCTTCCCACAGTCCCGCTGCCCCTCCACTGGACCTACTTGCTCCGGTGGGCATCTCAACAATTGCCGGTGCACGCACTGGCTACAAGCACTTGTCGTAAAGTGCTTGGTGGTGCTTTTGCAACAGGGCATGCTGGTGGAATGCATCTTACGCCAATAGTTTAGTTAGGATTGGGCCATTAGAAAGAGAATGAATATTATGCTGTATTGCATTGTAGTAGGAAACAGAACGGCTTCAGTTTCTTGGCCATGCCAAGAGTGTGACAGGATGTTGGAAGAGCACAACTAATGACAGGAACTGATAAATATTCATTATCACCACCACAAATCTGGCCATGAATATTCCCATTTTATGGTTGGGAGACAAAGGGCGCAATCCTAACCTTGAGTTAGGCTGGCGTAGTTAAGCCAGCAAAGTTTGGCTGGTGCAAGGGACACTGTAAAGCCTGTTTGGACCACTCTCTGAGTCAGAGAGGCCAGCACACAGACATGTACCATCCTCCTTGACTCTGAGAGTAGTCCAAACGCACTTTACAATGGCCCTTGTGCCAGCCAAACTTTGCTGGCGTAACTATGTTGGCCTAACTCGCGGTTAGAATTGCGCCCTAAAGCTGAAAAAAGTTTTTGGCTTATAGATCCCAGACCTGTGCTCTTTCTGCTGACATGCATCATACAACCTAAATAGGCAAAATCCTCCCATACAACTTCCATGTTCAAAAGCATCCAAAAGGCACCTGAAAGTTCTACAGTGGAGCCTCTGAATTATTTGAAAAGGACGAAAGATACACATTTTGGAGTAGAGTGAAATATAACATATAACATGAGTTGGAACAGAAATCTGTAAGCCCACACATAGCTTAATAGGACTCCAGCAAAACCTAAATATGCTAGAGTTATTGATCAGCCCTGATTCATTTGCTCAATTGTTGACTTGTGTTTTTAATTAAAGTGTTTCTACAACTCTATCCTACAGTATATGTGTCTAGGCAGACACAAATCTCATTAAATTCAATGGGGCTTACCTTGGGGGAAGTATATATAGGATCAGGGCCATCATGCAATGCTTCCAATTTGCATGGGAGATTAGCATGTGCCTGTCCCCCTCAGTTATATAGGCAAATTGGAAGCATTGCATGATGGTCTCTGCTCACATGTGGCTTTTTCAGACACTGACTCAGATTTTTGAAAGTGGAGACACAGGGATTTCAAACTGAAGTCAGCAAACGTTAAGAACCAACTACAAAAAAAAACTAAGGCTAAGCTCACCGTGACCTTAAAAGTTATGCCTTGGCACTGGATGGCCTTGGCACTGGAAAGATCCTTTGAATTGGTGGGGGAAGGTCTGCACTATGGATGCCTTCCTGACCTGTGGAATACTGGTCTACCTGTGGCTGGTTCTAATGGGTAGATCTGGGCTCTGCTGTTGTTTCCCTATAGGGAGCCCAGGTCTACCCGTGGCCATTTCTAGTGGGTAGATCTGGGCTCTGCAAAGCCCTGGTCTACCTGTGGCTGTTCCTAATGGGTAGATCTGGGTTCTGCGGAGCCCTGGTCTACCCATAGCCATTCCTAATGGGTAGATCTGGGCTCTATGGAGCCCTGGTCTACCCATGGCTGTTCCTAATGGGTAGATCTGGGCTCTGTGGAGCCCAGGTCTACCTGTGCAATGTTGTGGGGGCCCCCCTAGGCAGCCCTAAGATGGTGCCCAGGGCTCATGCCCCCCCTGCCCCCCTAGATACGCCACTGGTTACAACACAGGCCAAATGAAGAGCTTATTTTAATCTGGCCTGCAGGTTTGTTTGACACCTTTGGTCCTGTTCATTGTGTTTTATTTTATTCACCTAAGTAAAACCAAAGTCAATACAAGCAGCTCAGTGAAGGTAACAGCCATGCCACAATCTACTGAGAATGCCTCCATCACAAGGCCATGGAGGAAACCCCCGGAAACATTATCCATGCCCACATCCCTGCCCTCATCAAAAGACTATGCATGCAAGCATTCCAAACTGGCCATGACTGTGGATGAATGAGAATATGAAATGGCAGGAGAAATGCTTGCATACCTTCTTTGATGCCAGCTGCTTCACTGTTATGCATGAAATGCTGTGACTGTGGCTCTAAGGGGCATGAACAAAGAATTAAATTATTCCCAGGCTGTCTCTAAATATGGTGCTGGGTCACATCATGACCACAGTTCAAGCCATTAAGTGCAAACAAAACAGAAGTAAGTGAAAAGGGCTCAGGGACTCCAACAGAGTCACCACCGCTTAACAAAATAATGAGAACAGAACGAAGCACAGATTTAGAAGTCCATCTACTTTGAAGGAAGGAAGCTACATTTACATGTGGCAAATGGTTATAGCGCACCTGGACTTCAGTTCCAACATTAGTTGGTTCACAGTGAAATCAATGAATACCTCTGAATAGAAAATTGGAGTGGCTGACTCCATGGCCAGGATACAAAGAGCTACCCAACTAACTCTGTATGCCCAAGAGGGTTTTTAACTAGAGAGTTTTGAATAGCTACATCCTTCCTCTGCCACAGAGCAAGCCTTTTTTGAGACTGAAGAAAGAGGTCTGCTATTCAAAGGAACTACAAATCAAAAATTGCAGTAGGCACACCCAGACCTTGGTGAATATATTTATAATGCAGTATTTTTTTCCCAAAGAGTTCAGTTTTAATCACAGGCATGCCCATATTGAACTGCCACATTTTGACTCTTCATCTAAAGTCTCAGGACAAAACTAAACATTACATGTAGCAGCATATAGTTTTTTCTTTGTATGTATCAGACCAGTGTTTCTCAAACTGTGGGTTGGGACACACGTGGTGGTTTGGGACCTGATGTCAGGTGGGTCACGGAAAACTGGAACCAGCCATCTTGGCCATATGACATCACTTCCTGTGGGCCCCTTCTCAAGTGCCATTCTAAAAAGTGGGTCCCAGTCTAAAAAGTTTGAGAAGACTGCACTAGACTTCAATACTTAGACGGGAGGGGGGTAAGGCTGCTTTCCTCTTCCATTTCTGTTTTTTTGCTCAGATTTCTTTCACACACACTTCCATTACTCCATGTCAAGAAAAATACATCCCCCCCCGCCCATGGAGAGAAACAGCCACTTGCGAGAATAATTTTAAGTGGAAGGAACCCTCCCCTGCTGTTTCACCACTTAAGACAGACAACCTCACCAGACTGCTCCACTATATATCAGTAGGGCAAGGAGAAATCACATGATTGCATGTCACTTAGTTTGGTCTTTAGTACCATTACTGCATGTGGATATCTTGTTACACTGTGTCTTGTTTCTCAAATAATATGAATGTTTATTATTAGCATAATAGCATTTTCAGTAGCAAAATGCTTTAAAACAATTTTTCTAGTAATTTCCATCGTTAACTGTGGTTAAGATGTTGGCCTCACTTTAGAGTTTGCTCTTCCCTTTTCCTGTTTTTCTTCAATCTTGTTTTACTGAATAATAAGTCCCTTGGCAAGGAATATTGTTCTTTTAACTAAAGTACAATGCCTGAGCTGGCTTACAAAACAAAACAAAATGAGTATCTTGAAGCTGATATTTCATCCAAACCATTTTACTGCACTTGTATGAGAACAAATTACAAAACTCTAATTGTGAAATCATATCCGAGAAAGTTTGTGAGAGTAGCCAAACCACAACTATCCCAAATTCCCACTGCAATCTAACACACACTGAGCTGTGTGGAAACAGGGTCTGTTATTTCCTCACTAATGCTGGGGAATGCTCTGCATTCCAATTGATTAAACTGAAAAACACAGTAGATTTAAGACAATTTGCAGTGGTCTTTTTGTGACAACAAATACATGCTCCTGAAGAAAACAGCCTGAATCTTGGAGAGGGAAGGATGTTTCCCCTCTTCTTCAAATAGTACCCTTTCATTCATGCCTATATTTACATATACATAACGTGTTATGCTCACAACAAAGGATTTTACCACTAGAGAGAACAAATATATGCCAATTGTTTGGAGCCTTCAGATTGATTAGCATCTACCTATTCATCATACATTTCTTGAAGCAGCGTAGGATACATACTAGTGTCAAATCGCAAACAGTTCCGCACCCTTCACACACACACACACACACACACACACACACCACCACCACCACCACCACCACCAAGAGCACATGCCTAAAAGTACATCTCAACAACAGTAACACATTTTTCACAAATATACACCAAAGGACAATATTACTCCAAAATTTAACAACTATGTCTCTAATCAATCAGATTGTTTTAAAAAAGGCTTTCACTCCCAAAACAGCCCCAATGCCATTTTTCCCTAAAAACCTAATGATGAGCATCAACAGATATCCACAGGATATTAACAAGTGTTAATATTGGCTCCTTTATTAAGGTTTGACTCCATTTCAAGCAGGCAAGAGCCCTTGCTCACTGCTCCACAGAAACAGTCCTCCAGATACAATGAGGCTAACTCACAACTAAATGCAATTCTCAGAAGTCTTGCAGACGAACATAAATCATGCCCTCCAGTCATTGTGATCAGGCAGAAACTTGGCTCCCTCCAAGCTGAGAACTGTATCATCAGAAAATGTTCTGCGATGAGCTAACTAGCACAATACATCTTACTCTGCAGGTACTCATGGACTGGCAAAAAGTATTGCAAACATTTCAAACATCAGAAAGCTTCATTTATGTTAACAAGGTATAATCAGAAATGACGCTGGATCACAGTGACCCAAATGACGTCCTCAATTTTTAACAGCCATTTAAAAGCAAAGACCCCATAAACCACAGGACCCTTAAAGCAGAAAGATTCAAATCTGCCACTTCAATTTGATTGCATTGTTTGGCATACTTCTTTGCTATCATCAAGGTGGTGTTGCTATCATCAAGGCGGTGGGTCAAATACTCTGATTTTGGAAGTCTTAAGGACAGTTTTGTTGAATTAATACGGATTTTAAGACGGATATTAAGTTGTTGAATTGCTGCTGTTGGAATTGTTATGCACCAGCTTCTGATTAATTTTGCTGCTGCTCTCACCATGCAGCCAGCCCACCTTGGGAGTAAACATAACTGAAAACTGACCCACATCAAACCATTGGGGGAGGGGGAAGTAGATTAAGTATTCCTAGGCAGAGAAATAGGGTAGAAAAAATCCCCAAATAACTGGAGAGAAATGCATTAGCACTATATGTGAGAAACCAAATTCAGATGAATGGCAGACTGTTTCACAGGCAACGTATTTAAAACATTATAAGATCATGGGTAACTAGGAAACACAAAAGCTGACCTGGTCTCTAAAAGGAATAAAAACCAAAAACTCTGAATGGTTTGTACATACTGCATTAGGTGTGTGATACTGGAAATTTAAAGCCAACATTTCCAGTTATAATAGGTACTGGGCAAATCATGTAATAAACAAGTCAGTTCTTAGAGCATAAATATCAACAAGGGTTGTTTTTTTTTAAGCTGGTTACACACCTTGCAAAACCACACAGCCAGCAAACATGCACAATCCACTTCCTGAAACTGTATTTAACTGCTATCCCGACCCAGACTAATCATTTCGCTACACCTTTTAAATTTAAATTCCTTTCATTTTGAGGCAGGCCTTACAGTTCTAAGCGCCTCTCATCTTATGCCCTCAACATGACAATGTTTGCTAAGCGAGACTGTGCTTAGGGGTCCTTTCAAACATGTGTCTCATTTCCAGAATAAATAACCTAATTTTCCTAGGAAAATGCTGACATGTTTCCATGGGCTCCTGGCCAAGAAAACCTTGCAATCTGTAAGCAAAATCAATAGTCTAGCCAAGTGACACTCTCTTCCTTTCAGCAGAACCGAATGGAGCTAGTTACCAGGATGGCACTGCTAGGTGCCAACAGCAGATTCACAGTCATGTCAGAGAGGTGGCGGGCAAGTTAAGGCCAAGTTGGAAAACACACACTTACCATCTCCCTCAGGGTATATATACTCCTGGCATATCCTCAATACCTGCATGTCAAGTTTTCCCTTATGACTTTAGTCTGCACCTGGGCACCCGCAATAAGAGCCAAAGAAAACGATTAAGTGAAGCCAGGGATGATCGATGCCATATTCACTTACCTATAAAAGGAAAAGAAAAAAAAGACGGGGGGGTTTGAGCTGGTTAATCACAATAGTTTATTAAGCTCACTAAGCTCATGGCTAATTAGCTTTGACTCAAAGCGGGATTACCCGGTTGCCAAAAAGGGAATAAATAACCTTGTGGTTTTTAACAGATCCTGAAGGCCTAACCCTAGGTCAACCAAATAAACAATAATAATATATTTATCAGGAGATTAAAACATATTTCCGGTTCCATTTGCTGAAGAGCAGATGTTACAATGAAACAGGTGGCAGAAACATGAACCCTTCAAAGCCCCCCGCCCCCCGGGTGTTTCTCAGGAAGTGTCTAATGAGTGTCACTAGATCTATTGCAGGGCTCTCTTTGGAGTCTAACACGGTGCAAGGAGTGGCTGGGATGATGCCAATGGTCTCCTAGGCAACCGTCTGCTCACAGCAGCCACAAATAGCAGCAATAAACCCCGCCACACACATTTCAGTTTGCACATGTATCAACTCTTCCCCCCCTCCCTTTTATCTACCACCCTAGTTGTGAAATACATTCTACACTGGTGCAATTGCGGGGAAACCAGTGACAGACCTTTCCCTTCCTTCGCTCAGATCTAAGCCTCAATTTGGTAACAAAATGAGGAGTATGTAATAAATTGCAAAAAACATGCGCGTGGATGCCCACGTATGTCTCTGCAGTTTCTTTGCAAAACATTTTATGTATAGCTCAACATTTTTGGGAGGTTTTTCAAGATGGCTTCTTTGTCATGAAGCTATGGCAACACGCTTCACAGAAACAGAGATAATAGGGGTCCAGTCCTGTCGTCGAGAGCCCCAGCAGTATGCTTGTACCGCCATAAAGGACTTTCCCATCAGTGGCACTGGCATCGGTGCTGCACCACAGCGCCAGGAAGACCCAGCACAGGAATGACTGGGGGTAAGTATCGCCGCTGCTCAGCAGCGAGGCTTTACGGGGAAAATAAAGGTTGGAGGGTAGGCAGAGGAGGGTGGGACTGGGTGGGGGGAGAGCACCCCAGGGGAGGGACAGGCGTGGCAAGGGGCAGGGATGGCGGCAGAGTCTACTGTCAAATCCTAATCCCCCTTCCTGGCCATGGAACCCTACAAGGCCTCCTCGGTTTTGTGCCAATAGCAAGCACAGATCTGGGGAGACCCATTGGGGCTGCAAGAATGTTACATGGGGTTCCCTCACCTCAAGGAGGCTCTGGCTGCTGCCACGGCCCCATAGGATACAGCGATGGCCAGTTTGGTGCCACTGTTCCCCTGGGTGCAGCTGGGGTTTAAGATTGGGCTAGGCCCAGCGGCGGCATTCAGCCGGTACGCTGGGCGGGAGGAACGGGTGAGCGGCAGCTCGCCCGTAGCTTACTGCTCCATTTCGCCGTCTTCCCCACCCCCGTGGGGGCGGGGAAGACAGCAAAATGGACCAGGATGCAACAGGCGAGCTGCCGCTCACCCGTTCCTCCCACCCAGCGTACCGGCTGAATGCCGCCGCTGGCTAGGCCCCACTACTGTGAGAAAAAAATGAAAATAAATTAGGAATTAATTCTTACTGAGCAAGTGAATGTGAAGTAAAAGCCACTGCTTTACTAATATGGGCAGCACAATCCTAGTGTGCCCCTTGCGTCGATGCAACGTCATCGCGTCGATGCAAGGGGCGGAGCGCCGGTGCGCAGGCACCGAACAGCACCCCTGCGTCGGCGCTGCACCTCTGAAGCTGATGCTGCTCGCATCAGTGTCCCTTGTGCCAAAGAAGGTTGGCGCAAGGGATACTCCATCCCATATCGAGACGGGGATTGGTGGGAGGGGGAGACAGAACTTGGGCGGGACCTGGGAAGGCTTGGGAGGTGGCCATACGGCCACATCTTAAGCCCATCAGCGAGGCTGCACAGGCCTAATTCAGGCTGCCTGGTCTCCTTGGATCTGCACCCGCTCTTTAGTGGGCACACTCCCTTGCTGCGGGGAAGCTCCAGCCTGTCCTAAACAGTGCTAGATATGGCGCTGGCCCATCGGCCTCGCCAGTCCGGTGCTGCTTAGGATTGCGCTTTGCATCTAATTTACATTGCATTCCACTATTGCATCCTACAGCAGTGATAAAAAACAAACTCCAATTTGAAATAACCTGCTCCAGCTATTTTGACAATCAAAGTATGCATTATTTAAGTACATCCAAGAAGCAGTACCTGAGGTCTCCACAAAATTATTTTCAGTTTCTGTCTACAGTATTTGCTTTTTAAGCCAAGCTTAAAATAGCATTTAAAATTGCAACTTGAACCACGCATTTGTGAGATCACAAAGTGTGGAATACACATTTTTATTCTAACCGCCCAATCCTATTGGCCTGTCCCACTGGCAGAAACTACCATTCTGCCAGTCCTGGCTGTTGTAAAGCAGTCACAAAGCCTGCTCCAGCAAGGCACTGAGTAGTGAGCTGCCAGAGAGCTGCCAGGAAGGCCAAAAGTGTTCTCATGTGCATTGCCGGACGACTGGCCACCTGCCAGAGCAGGTAAGACAGCAGGAGAGGCAGGGCGGTGGGAGAGGGTGGCATGGGGATTAGGAAGGAGGACTGCTGGGGCGGAAAGGCTGCAGGAGGGGGTGGATTTGGCAGCGATGGCACATGCCGAATCCTATCCACTCTGGCAGCACCCTTCCTGCCCCCCTTCTCTCTCCTCAGACTTGCACCAGCTAATAAGCTGACTCAAGTCCAAGGAGACCCATCGCTGAGTGGGAGGCTTCTGGAAGGGCAAAGATATCCCCTTTCCTTTCCAAAGCCTACCCATTGTTTCTGTTATGCATGCAGGAGGATAGCCAAGTGTCAAGCCTGAGCAAGAGAACTGGAGGGGTTGAGCTAATCACCCCTCCAATCAGGAGCCCTGAGCTATATGAATCCTGAAGAGTGGGGAAAACAATCCGGGGAGGGAGCAGGGCCGGGATGCAACCATTAGGCCGCATTCAAGGCCCGTCGGGAGGCTGCAGAGCCCCAATTTGGGCTGCGCGGCTTCATCGGTTTTGCACCTGCTAAATAGCAGGCACAGATCTGAGGAACCCCATGTGGCAGCCGGAGCCTCCCCTGGGGCAAGGAGGTGAATGTGCACCTAAGGTGCGCTGGACTTGGTGCAAGCTCACTGGCCTCACCAATCCAGTGCAATTTAGGATTGCACTCTTAATAATACTATGATAGGCCGGGGCAGGGGAGAACTATCTACTTCTTGCTTTAGTCAAAATTGGTGACCCTGTTTTGCACCGGAGAATGCAGAAAAGCAAAGCATTTTTCTTCCGTGCACCTTTGCTTGAGCAACAACAACTTTCAGCCTCTTCATTTCTGGACTACCGCATTACTCCCACAGAATTCAACTGGAGTGCCCTACAACGACTCCAACAGTGCAAATCAACGCATGTCTGTTCCCATTAAATGCCTCCCAGAGAAGTGTGCACAGGATTGCAGCCTAAATGGCATTATTCAAGGATTGAAATCCTAGCTGTCATCCAAAATTGCTCTCTTTCACCTTAGGGTGAAATGCTGTAGGGGAAAATAAAAAACAGAGTGCAGATTGAACCAATTAGGAAATGTTAAGGCATTTTCTGCTTCAGATGCACAATAGCTGTAGTGTCGTTTTAGACAGCCAGTATTATCAAAACAAGAGTATGACATTTGTTAAAATGTTGAACAATCTGAATCTCAACGCGAGAATATGTTCTTTTTTCATTCCCCACTCTCTCCGGTCAAAGCTAATTATGAATGGACAAAGTAATTTAGGGTGCAGTCCTAACCTGGAGTTAGGCCGGCACAGTTAGGCCAGCACAGTTTGGCCGGCACAAGGGTAAAGTATGTTTGGACCACTCTCAGAGTCAGAGAGACCAGCACAGAAATGTGTGCCATCATCCCTGACTCTGAGAGTGGACCAAACGTGCTTTACGGTATCCCTTGTGCCAGCCAAACTGTGCTGGCCTAACTGTGCCGGCCTAACTCCAGGTTAGGACTGCGCCCTTAGTTAGGATTCAGCTGCCCATCATGGCAGAGCATCCGCCCAGCTGCCTCAGCAACAGAGATACATTCCGTCTTCTCTTCCACCCTTGCTTGCAAACAGTTTTGCAAAATGTGAGTTTTGCTGCTGATAAAAAAACGGAGCATCCCAATCCTAAGTAAGGCTGACATAGCAGGGCTGTATCCTAAAGCCCATTAGGAGGCAGCAGCAGCAAACTGCAGGCCAAGGCGAGGTTTTCCCCTGACACCCGCATAAGCCCCAGTCATCCCAATGGGGCTGCTTGGATCTGCACCTGCTGTTTTGCAGGTGCAGGTGCACATGCGCAGGAGTGGCCCGAATTGGGGCCGCCAAGGCTGGGGACAGGGTTTAGGATTCAGCATTATGGCCATCCTGCGTCACAACCCCCGTCTCTGCCCACTGCGCCGCCCAGTTACACCCTGGCACGCCTCTGGAACGCCCTCAGCGAAGCCCAGTGCCGACCGTGCCCCGCTGTCGCTTGACCAATGCAAGGCTGGCACTGCTGGTGGTCGTGGCGGTGCCTGAGCATTGGCACTGCTGCTTGTGCAGGTCCAGCGCTGTGCTGCCGATGCTGATGCGCTTAATGGCACGTTTGTGACAGCGTTCAGCCTGCGCAACGGGGGTATAGGATTGCGCTCTGTGTGTTTTGTTGGGGGGTGAAAATATTCACACACGCAAACACCCCATTTTGACTTGACTTGCTTTTGTGGATGATGCATTTGCAGTTCTGCATTATCACATCCCACAAATGCACTGGGGTTTGAGGTGATATGACAGTGTCCTAAGCGAAGTTCAGCATGGTGCATGTAAACCACATCAAATCTAGTACCATCCATACAGTCATGAATAAAGAACTTTACCAGTTTGAATTATCACAATGTGCATTGTTACTATGTGGCAAGCTGGTCATATATATTATCTTCCCAAGTGGCGAGGAAAATTGCTTCCCTGAAATGTCTGATCAGGTACAAAAGTGTGGCAAGGTTTTCTTCTCCATTTGGCAGGATAACTGCAATGGCAAGCTTGCCGAGTGGTTCCCAGCGCACAATTTGCAAAAGGTTGTCTAGTATTGGGTTTTTTTTATGGCAAACAGCCCCTTGCTATCTGTTTACTACCCACAAAGTGGTGGGTACGTGCAGAAAATATATAAAGTATCTTCTGAATATTGTCAAGTTCTTCACTGCCAATAGCCTTGTACTTCATCAAATCAAGGAAAGGAATAATAAGGAATTTCCCTTTGGTAGAAAGCCCTTTCAAGCCCCAACATATTAGACTTTACAGCTCAAACTGGGAGCTCTTCGACATTTCATTAAGTTTTGCAGTCCCCTGGGGCTGAACTGAGTCCCAACCACAGACTCAACTGTGTTTCAAACTGCCTTTCTGGACACTTTGGGAAAGCTCTGAATCTATTTTCAGACACATCAGCAGCACTCTTGTCAAAAGCCAAGTCTCCTATTTCACAGCGGGTGACAGTGCTGATAACTTCCCTTCATCTGCAGGAGGAGCTGCTGGCAAGCCAAGAGCCTTTCTCCTATTCTGCCAATAAGCTGGAAAAAGAGATGACCGAGGAAGGTAAGCTGAGGCTTCAAGTCTCCATAGTGATGTTAACCTCCTTGCCCCAGAATGCAGACAAAGAACGTTGTCAGCTTGAGCTGAACGAAATCTATCATTGCCCCATGTTTACCTGCTCTGCATGGGAAAATTTCAAAGTAGTCCAAGGATGGGCAAACGGCCTGGGGCTTAGAACTGCAGATCTCAACACAAGTGGCAATCTGTATGGTGATGCCTTAGACTCAGCCGCTGCAAAACTGGAAGGCAATGGGCTTCGGTACAAGTTCATCCAAGTAAATTATGCCAGTGGTTCCCAAACCTTTTAGCACACAGGACTCACTTTTCAGAATGAAACTCTGTCAGGACCAGCCTAGAATTATGAGGCTTTAAAGAAATCTAGAAAGAATCAATCAATCAATCAATCAATCAATCAATCTATCTATCTATCTATCTATCTATCTATCTATCTATCTATCTATCTATCTATCTATCTATCTATCCAAGTAAGAACATAAGAAGAGCCCTGCTGGATCAAGCCAAAGGCCCATCTAGTCCAGCTTCCTGTATCTCACGGTGGCCCACCATATGCCTCAGGGAGCACACAACAAGACGCCAACAAGTAATTATTTATTTATTTATTTAAAAATATCTCATTTTCTTGTAATGAGGTATCCATGAAAGGTGTGTTTGTCAGCTGCTGCCAATAATTTGAGGGTGCATTAATTATCGTCCCAGTTTTGTGCCATTTTTATTTTAAAAAGTGGCACAAAATATATTTGATAAACATCATACTTCTTTTTAAAAATAAAAAGCCTACTTTCCAGGTTTGATCTTTTCAGAATCCTGTGATTAAAGAGTGGGAAACAGCTTCATGGATTTTTGTATCATTTAAGATGCAACAGTTGCTTTCTTTGAACAAATGCCACAATGGAAGGTCATAGAATGGCTCTGCCAGCTTCAAGGGGAAAGAACTCTCAATGCAGTGTAAAGGCACCTCCGGGGTTATTTGGGGATACTCCTGGCCGGCTGCTAGTATTGCAGATGTCAAATGGCTTTTGAAAATGAAATCATAGAACAGCTGTATTCCACTCACATGGGAACAGCTGAACTGAAAATATCTGGAGCAGCTGTACTGAAGCATCTCCATTCAGACTGGCTGTGTGTTGGGACACTGTGCAGTCCGCAGATGAAACATACATTTCACTTCAGAAATCCCCTTTGGCGCATTCATGAATACTTATTCACACATAGCGAGATAGGAGCTGCAATTCCATCCAAAGACAAGTGACATGACATTTCTCCCTCCAAAAGGAAGGCGGACTATTCATAAGCTGTGAAAGCCACACTCAAAATCAAAACATACGAAATCCTTGCGGAAAACAGAGTCTGATTTCTTCCCTAATGTTCTTTACCTAAGCTAGTCAACAACAACAACTTAGACAAGGGAAGCCCTTTCAGAACGGAAGAATGCATTCTCTTTTTCTGGATCCGTGCCACCAAGATAATTGGAAACTTGTGTGCTACATCAAGCAGAAGAAGAAGCACGGCTTTCCCCTTTATTTACTAGAGCTATTAAAAAGGAACATATTCAAAGTAGCACGTTTTGTTTAAGAAACAAAATTTTGTTTGTTTTCATTTGTCAACACCTGTGGCATTTTTTTCTGGTGCTTATTCTATAGTGATTAGGAGCGCAACCCTAACCTGGAGTTAGGCCAGGAAAGTTCGGCCAGCACAAGGGCCACATTAAAGTATGTTTGGACTACTCTCAGAGTCAGAGAGGCCAGCACATAGACATGCACCATGCTCCCTGATTCCGAGAGTGGTCCAAACGCGCTTTATGGTGGCCCTTGTCCAGGCAAACAATCCAGGTTAAGATTGCGCTCTAGGTGTTGAGGATGTGTACCCATTATCCTGCTCTACCCATATTCACTGAACTTGATCAATTCATCTATTTATAGAGATGCACAGCATAGAATGTGTGAATTAGGAGACCTGAGTTCAAATTCTTACATGCTTAAGCTTCACCAGTTACTTGCTCCCAAGTAACTGTGCCTAGGATTGCAGCCTTGGTGGGCTAGTTCAGACAATATATCGAAACTGGTCCCACAAAGTAATGGACAGGTACATCTCCCCACCCAGCATACTGTCTCACCATCACATGATCATGTGTGTGGGGTGGATGGGTGGAATAGCTGAATGGGAAGTTGCCATTGATTTCTGTTAAACTTTCAATTTTCACCCTTGACAAGGTGCATTATGAGCATTTCATTCCGCTCTTGTATAGTAGTTGGGCTCTGCTGTGTCTTTCCACGATAAAATTGGCATAAACCTGGTCTCCAGAATCTAGCGATCATAGTTTTTACCCTGAGCTGCTCCTCTTTCAGAACAGCTCTTGCAGATGCTGGACTGGGCACAGCTGAGACAGGGCCAGGTGCATATCCAGCCTAGAGATGGCACCTGATGCTGCTTCCAGATCATACACTCACCATCTCTCTTGGCTGAGCATGCAAGTGGTCGAGCTGCTGCTGCTGCTACCATGACCTCCAGGCTGCTGGCAAGTGAGCTGTTGTTGTGCTGGGTACACTTGCTCAGCCAGACTCTGCACAAGCCAAGGGTGAGCCCTGGGGGGCAGGTTCATGATAGACAGACAGGTATAGGGTGTGCCCAAAGCATCCCAGCCTGCTGTCTGAAGCAGCCACTTGACCCTGCCTCAGGGTAGATTTACCCTAGAGAGGATTATCCCTTGTTGAACCTAGTACGTGCACAACGGATTCAAGCTGCTTCTCTATGTACACAGTTTGTGCAGTAAACCGTCACATACAGTCTAGAGCAGTGTTTCTCAAACTGTGGGTCAGGACCCACTAGATGGGTCGCGAGCCAATTTCGGGGGGGGGGTCCCCATTCATTTCAATGTGTACTTGATTTTTTTACTATATTACACTTGATGCTACCATGGTATGTGACTGCATTTGGGGAAATGTTACAGATCTGCCCTTGTAGCGGGCTGCTATGCAGATGCTTTTAACGACGATAGTCAACAGGACTTACTCCAGGACGACTGTGGTCAGGATTGCAGCTTTTGGGATGTTCAGGACATTTTTAAACAGATGAGCAACTGCTTGAGATGGTTAGGAAGGACCTTTATTTTAAAATGCATTTTTGAACTTATAATCATTGTAAACTTCTAATTTAATTAATTCACGGTGCAAAGCTATTGTCGCATGTTGCTTGTGTTGGCCCAGGGCTGTTGCAAATGGATTATAAGGCGGCAGCACAAGAGGCACTGGGTCAGTGCAAGGAGTTGTGCCAACCTAGGGATGCTGCAGAGTCAGCAGGCCGGTCCAGGAAGGGGGTAAAGCGTGGATCTGGCCATTGGGCTGGCTCCTAACCCCCATCCCTGGTCCAGGCAGGCCTGATCCGGCTGCTTGGATTTGCACCAATGATTTTGCTGGTGCATATCTGAGCAGCCCTATAGGGCTGGCTGGGGCTTTCCCCAAGGTGAGCTCCAGGTGCCTCCTACCCTATGCTGGATACCACACAGGCCTGCTGGCCTGCCTATGCCAACGCAGTATATGATTGGGCTGTAATTCAATTTCATTTTGTCGTATGGGGGTGTTAAAATTTCCTTTTCAGCAATAAGTTGGGTTATTTCTCAGTCATTTTCCAATAGTGATTCCAAAGTGAATCAGAAAGGGGAAAAAAAGCCTATTTACAACCTTGACACAAGCAAAACAACCACAGTGCCCTCCCTTTTCCAACATCCCAGTTTCCCATATTTTCCATATGGCTGCTCTAGGTGTTTCATGACCTACCTGAAATTGGCTTGCGACCCACAGTTTGGTAACCACTGGTCTAGAGAGTTTATATCCTGGACCATGAAGAACAGCCTCTGCTCTAGTTAGGCTGGAAGGATTCTGAAACATTTTAACAGATCTCTTCTAAGTGTATTGTAACTGATCCTGGATCTATTCTGAAATAAGCTATTAACCCACACTTTATGAAACAAACTCCACAGCTTCTCCACCCACCCCGGGGCATCTCATAACAAGCTGACTATGCACAAATTGTTAGGTGCATAGTAGCCATGCGTCCTGTTTTGAACACTTCCTGCATTGGGCTTCCTTAGCTGGGCAGGCACTTCTAACATTGTGAGTCATCCATATTTTGTGTGTGCAACTAAAGAGGTGCCTCACTTTGCCATAATTTGTTTTTAAATGACTAGTCACTAGACTGTTTTTTCCCTAGGCTTTCTTTTATGCTGTTTTTACAGGTACCCAAAAAACGTTACTGGTTTCAAAATGGCTGCTGCTTCTAGTGTTCTGAGCAAAGGCTCTCTCTTCCAATTTACTCCCACGCTGCCTCTCCCTAATCCAAGTATTGATAAACTCTTATCACCTTATCTCAATGACCTTGTGAAGAGTTGGGAGTACTCTAGCAGTTGCATTCTCTCACACAGAAAATGTAGACTCAGAAACCTTTCTCTCTGAGGCAGTGGTTCCCAAATTATGGGTTGGGACCCACCAGTGGCTCACAAGTCAATTTCAGGTGGGTCGCGAATAGCGATGGGATTCACAAATTGACAAGGGGAATGCTGGGCAGGACTTAGGCGGGACTTCCGCTTGAGTGGCAGCCCATCCGCAGCGTTCCGCAGCTGTCCTGGCCTCGGGGGGGCTCCCGCTCGCCGCGGGGGACAGTTAAGGATCGCGCCGGGTGCCTGGGCAAGCAGTGGTGGGGCACGCTAACCAGGGGCAGCCCCCCCAGGCCAGGACAGCTGCAGAATGCTGCGGATGGGCAGCCAATCACGCGGAAGCCCCGCGTTAGTCCCACCCAGCGTTCCCCTTGTCAATCTGTGAATCCCATCGCTGGCTGCAAAGCACCCAGAGCAGCCATATTGAAAATATGGGAAGATGGGATGCTGGAAAGGGGAAGGGCTGTGTGGTTGTTTTGCTTATGTTAAGGTTGTAAATACGCTTTTTTGTTTCTTTCTGATTCATTTTGATATTGTAAAATGACTGAGAAATAACCCAACTTATTGCTGCATTCTCAGGAAAGCAGCAGGCTCTGGCATCACATTGACAGAACCTCCGACCATGACATCACATCTGGTGGGTCCTGGGCAGACTGTCATTACAAAAAGTGGGTCCTGGTGCTAAAAGGTTTGAGAACCACTGTAATATTGAGTTTGTACGAGGTGCAGCTCCACCTGACAAATGGGATGTTGAACATTTGTGCATTCGTCCATACATCTCTGTTTGAACCTCCACACCTTATTTGAGGGGAAACGACTATGGTGCTCCCCAACACAACAAGTAGTTTCTCACACAGCCACAGAGAATCATCTTCTAGGTAGAAGGCAAAGCAGTCACATCGCTGCTTTTCCACAGATTCAGTGCTCACCCGTGTCTTGTCACACAAAGAATCATCTGCATTTGGCCTACTTACCACCTGGAGATGACAGACGAGATGTTTTCATCTCACTTTTCAATTCAATTCAGTTTCAGTTTTAGCTGCGATCCTGTAAACAAATCTGAGGCTGAGCTAGGTGAAGGGGCTGCCTTTGCAGGATAAGTGACTATGTAAACAAGAGCAGAGACCACAGGGAACATCTTTTGAGCAACTCCGAATTAATAGGGGTTGCATAAAATCAGATTACAGGGCAAGCAAAATAATCCAGACCATACTTAAAAACTGAGCTGATTTTTAAAATCTGTCCATTAAAGAACCAATCAAAGAGAAAAAATTCAGAAATATAATGCGATTTATCATTTACCTGAAATTATTCTCTGATTCCACGCTAATCTTTTACTGCAAACCCCCAGATGCAAACACCCCATTTTCTTTCCTTTAGTCTTTTAATGAAATACTTTATCACAACATTTTTTCCCCCAAACCAACTATTTTCTTCAAGAAAATGTTTGGGAGCTAGGGGAATCAGGATGAAGGCTGCTAAACAGTTATTGCCCCTCATCTCTGATTGTACTGTTTTTTTCTGTTAATTTCCTGCAACTACTCATAGTTGCTGTTATCGAAGACCAGGCAACAGGAATGAATGGCCACCAGAATGGTCCCAATCTAATGACTGTGGAGCTCAACAAATGCTCCAGAAGGCAGCCCCATAGTAAAAAGGATAAAAACAGAGGTTTGAGCTTCTTGTAAGGTGAAGCTATTTTTTGTCTCATAAAGTTAGGTGGGTCCCAACAGAGTTATTTGAAAAAGTGGGGCCCTGTGCTACAACGTTTGGGACCCACTGTATTATGGGTAGCCTGATATATGCCTGTAAATAATCATGGGATCTTTATTATTTCTTCTTCCTAATATACAACTTCCTGTTATCTATTCTGAACAAATCAAGATGATGCTGTGGATATGATGCACCTCCAGAGTCTCAATTAAACTACCATCGAATCCTTCTTATCTCAATAGTTTACACTGTTAGTGCTAACACAGTACTGTAAGAAAGCTAGATTCAGATGACTGAAACCAGATCCTGTGCAAAGCCTCAAAGTTATCTTTCATCTGATGCATTTTAAGCGAAAGTGGCATAGGTGTGCAACACCATTAAATGTACAGGTGCTAATAAGTGAAATTCTGAGAAAAGAATCTGGAAAGGCTCTGGAGGTAAAACAGGCAGAAACAGCCACCAAGGTATAGCCTTTCATTTTATAAAATGCACCCCTGCCATTAGAGAAAAGGTTGACTCAATAAAAGAGATTTTCAGGAGCAAAAGGAAGACAACACAAATTTTTTTATTATTATTATCCTAGGGAGAAGGGTATGGAAGTGAGAAGTAAATTATGTATTCATCAGATACCATGCATCTTTCACCAAAGCCCATTCAGTGTAAATACCAAATGCTCAACAAATAATGAGAGCAGACATGTAACTACTTTAAGGGACTTGATGAGCAATCAGCTGTTTCAGTTCTATAAAACAAGACAGCAAATACCACTTAAGGTTGCCACTTAAGATCTCATAAACAAGATCATTTGCAAGATACAGGAAGTAACAGCATCACTCAACACGCAAGGTGACAGCTGAAGTAAAACATTACACAGGCCAACACATGTTTTGCTGTCTTAAACTTTAGGCCTTTTCCTGGGTATATTTGGGGCGCTGATTCAAAAAATGGCATCAGTTTTGCCCTATCTCATCTAGTTTTGGAAATACGACATAGACTCATTAGTGCAAGCAGCATCCTCATGAGGAACATGAGGAAACATTCAAAACATTCCAACTGGGATCCTACTCGGACTTTGAAGATGCTGTAAGCACTTGCAGGGGCAGGGCAGGGGTTACGGGGAAGGTCCCAGCACTGCAATGGAGCATTTAGGGGCATGTGCCCAGCGGTGTTATGCTGCCGGAACGCTGGGCGGGACATCCGGGTGATTGACAGCCTGCCCATCACGTTCCGGAGCGTTACACTGTTTGTGTAACCAATTACGCCACTTGCGTAAGTTACGCAAACGGCGGAACGCTGCGGAACACGACGGGCAGGCTATCGATCACCCGGATGTCCCGCCCAGCGTTCCGGCAGCATAACACCGCTGCTTGTGCCCTACCGGGGGGGGGGTCAAGGGGGTCCAGAAGGGTTGGGGATTCTAGATGCTCTAGAGAAGAGGTTCCTATACTGTGGGTCGGGACCCACCAGTGGTTCGCGAGCCAATTTCAGGTGGTCGCAAAGCACCTAGAGCAGCCATGTCTTTATCCTAATGATAAAGCCATGACCCACCAGAAGTGATGTCATTAACCTGGAAGTGAAGTCACAGCTGGAAGTGGAGCACTAAGTTTTGCAAGACGTTTGCTGTGAAAATCGCTTCGCTCCTCTCCCTCACCGATCCTCATGGGGAAAGCAACACCTCAGCGTTGCTTTCTAGTTATAGTGGCAAAGGAGAGGAGTGATTTTCACAGCAAGGGTCCTTGCAAAATGTAGCACTTTACTCCCTAAAGGGACACTACTGCAGCAACACAATCCCCAGGATTACGCTGCTTTGGGGGGGGGGTGTTCCTACATACCTCTGCCAGTGATGCCTCTGCAGGTCTCCCCAAGCCTCAAGAACAGTAAAAAAAATTAAAACATTGAAAACCACTTCCTGTCGCATGATTGAAAACCAGAAGTAGTTTTCAATTGCTTTTTTTTAACTGTTCCTAAGGCTTGAGGAGAACTGCAGAGGCATCTGCACAGTTCCCTGAACCCCACGGACATTGGTGGAGGTAAATTGAAACACACACACACACACACACACACACACACACACACACACACACACCGGTGATCCTGGGGATCATGTTGCTGCCATAGCTAGGGTTATCAGATACAAACCGGGATCAGAGTGTCTCTACCTTTAACCATTGTATAGAAGGAGGAATTTGGGCAGGTGCAGCTTTTGAAACCCTTCCATGTTGAACTGCACCTGCCAAAAACCCCTCTTCTATACAATGGTTAGAGGCGCACTGTCCCAGTTTGGATCTGGTGACCCGAGCCATAGCCCTTCCTCCACACACTCTTACAGGAGCTTGGAAAACACTGAGAGAGTTATCTATACACTTGCCTAGCAACCATAGCTTCTTCTGGTCTCTCACCCATATACAGAATTGAGATTTTCTCACCCATCCTTCAGTCTTCAGCTCTTCACATCTACTTTTGCCCATGAGAAAACATATATTTTTTAAAAAACGTTTTGTAAAAAGTAAATGGCACCGATTTGGCAGGTCACCCAGTACTATGCGCTGAGTATATGCATCAGCCACTGGCACATAAAGCGCAAATCTAGGCCCTGTACCTTCCCAACCGACACCGGAGGAGGATGACACAATGTACATGCATTTGTTTGGCTGGAAGGTAACAGAGAGACTGAAAGTGCCTGAACAATTTGTAATGGGCTGCCAGGATATATAACACAGAAGAGGCCAAGTTCTTCTCCTATGAATAATACATTCCTATGGCTCTCACAATGAGAAAATAACTGAGTTTGACTGGTCAGTTGTGACTCTGATTTGAAAATAAGACGACAGAGCACTTCTATTAGCGTGCTGTCATCAAGAGAGCGCTACGGCAAATTTCTCTGCCATTCAGAGAGGAAAGACATTAAAAGTTGAATAGCCATCAATATCTTATTTCATCTACAGTTTCCTAGATGTAAACAAGGATTACAGAAATTACTCATCATTAAGACTACATCATATGTAGTTTGAAAATGGATTTATTTGTTTTACTCAGAAGTAAGCCCATTGGGCTTACTGGTAGGACTGATGCTGTAATCCTATCTTACAGAAAACAATGCTTCTACTGATATGTCATGGATAACATCTTTTCTGCTGCAACAAAAGCCTCCAGAATATTAATAGCTGCTAAAATATAAACTAGCAAACAAATGTGTACTTCACACTTCCCACTTTCTTAAGCAGCAGTACGTTCTGGAGGTGGGAAGCGGCCTTTTATAGGGTCAGCTCCCTTGTAATGAGAGAATATCCGAGGCCTATGGTGTGAGAATAGCTATTTGTTGACAAATATACAAGAAGAACAGAGTGGAGCAACAAGTGCTAGTGTGAAAAATAGCACTAGTTTTCAAAAACAAATCAATCACTAGGATTGTCTTTCCCACCCCCCACCCCAAGCACCTGAAAAACAAGGCACTGTACATGTAAAAAATTAACAATGACAGGGCCCTGTTGGCCAGCTGCAAAATTCACAACATCATCCTAACATACACACCCACTTGTGAATGCGACGTACAGCGTGTTTGTGCCACTACTAGTGGTGCAGGGACAACACAAGCAGCTGCATCAGCCTTGCAGCACTTAGGACGGGCGCAGGTAAGCTGAGGACAGGTGCACTGGCTGAGTTCGGCCGGCACACAGGCTTCTCTGGGCAGGGGGGGAAAGCGGGAGGGGTGGAACAGGGTTGGGGGAGGAGCCACTACCACCCTGTCCCTGGGCTGTGCAGCCCAATTCAGGCTGCTGCAGGCTCGCCAGACTTGCACCTCCTAAACAGCAGGTGCATATCCAAGGTGTCCCATCAGCCTGGCTGGGGCTTACACCAGGGCAAGGGGACAAATGTCCTTTTTGCCCCTTGGAGGTTCCAGCAGCCTCCAAACCTGTGCGGGATATAGAACAGGCCAGCCAGCTTGCCTGGTGCAGCACAGGTTAGGATTGCTTCCTCAGACTTGCAATGCAATCCTATTTACTCAAATGTCAACCCCATGGAGTACAATGGAGTTTACAGTGGATTGCAGCCATGGTTACATCTGGCCCCCACTCAAGAAGTCAAGGTAGGCACCACTCAAAGTCCATTAAGTGACTACATGGCATATTCGAAGGGCATGCCTGCAATGATATTTTCTCCTGAAGAGTCAGTCACTCTAGAAACAATAGAACTTTTGTCAGACTCTATAAAAGGCTGCCCTTCACCCCCCCCCCAGCTTGCTGCAGCTTCAGAAAGTGGGAAGTGCGGAGTAATGCCTTCCTGTATAACATGGATTGTCCTCACTCATTACTGACACTCGTTCCCTGCTTCTCAGCAACAGCCTTAAATTGGTCCGTGGGGTATGCCTTAGTGATGCTAATTCTATTTAAATATTTTATAATGGGCTGCAGAAGGAGCACATCTAGGTGTAGGACAACAATAACAAACTATTAGCAACTTTTCTTTTTTTTCCAAATGCCACCAAATGTTCCTGCTAAGAGATAACAAAAGAAGGTGAGAACAGAGTCAGGCAATTGGCAAACCATCAGCTGAGGGACAATACTGGCCATCTGAAGAAGATAACCTAAATGTGGACCAGAGGCACATGCCATTTCTGGCCAAGGACGGAGAAGAGTCCCAGCAGAATAGGAGGGATAAACATTGCTACCACGAACAACCACGGAGAAGGACAATGACAGGGCACTCTCACGTAGCCCTGCACAATTAGTGACCTGCAAATCAAAAGCCACACATTGCACTTGGCAACCCACCTATTTTTGTAGCCACAGGCAGGCAGGATTATACCAATGCAGCCATACATGACTGGTGAGCTGCATTAAACATGGTGGGTTTCAAATTGTACAGGCCCACTCTAAGAACGAGGCAAGTGAGATTTCTTGACTAGACCCAGTGGACTTCCCTAAGCAAGGAGTGTTCCCTTAGCAGGTTGTGCTAAGGTCTGGTTCAAGGTACTGGACTCTCACTCCCTCATGTTGCACTGGAACCTGGCTGGCTTGCCACATGGGCAGTGGTAGCACCCCACACACCATTACAGAATAGGACAAAAAAAGTGCCAATCCCTTTGCTGTGGGCTTCAGAGGATTTGGTGGTGAACACAGACCACTGTATTTGCTGCCAGGGCCTTAGGTGGCCATCCCACTTCTGCTGGCCAATGAGCTGTCTCCCAGGCTCCTGTTATAATGCAGAGGTGCAGAACAATGCTGATTGATCACTGGGGTGGTCTGAAAATGAGCTCCTGTGCAGGCCTCCACTCACACAACAGCTCCTCCTTCTCCCACCTTCCCCATTATCCAAAAAATGCATTACCTAGAGGCCTCAAGGTGTCACTGGGGTCTCTCTGAGGAACCCTCCCGCCATTGGTGATGGCAATGGCAGCACGTGTCTGTTCACCAACTCACGCCATTCTAACCTTGGCAAAGGGGTCAACCAGGTGGGCACGTCTTCGATCATCCACGACACCAGCCCTACTCCAGTGAACCACAGCAGGAATGAAAGATGACCAGTGACTCACATGTCATTCATGGAGTCAGGAAAGGAGGCCTGCGCAACTCGCAACCCACCAAGCCAACCATTTAGCCCATCTGCCTTGCGCTGTGAGCTGCTTGAGCTGTGAGCTCCCCACGTCTGAAGCCTCAGGCAAGCAACAAAAAACAGGAGGTGTCATGAAACTATGGCTTCATGTGTACCTTGTTTTCCATCAGTGGTTGGAAGAGGACTACTCAGGTGAAAATGGCTCAGGAGAGGGCCATTAGTGTCATTAGGATAAAGTTAAAAGTCCCAGGGAACAGACCCCTTTTGCTGCTCAGCTCAGGTTAACCTCATTGTGTACTTTGAGTATAAGGAAAGCAGTGATAGCTGGTTATAGTCAGTCAGCCAGAGGTAAAACTCTGTAGGTGTTTTTGTTTGTCCTTTTGAGCTTCCTCTTAACTAATTCGTAAGCAGAAGGTTTTACTAGGGAGGAGTCTTGTGGGCAAGAGCCTCCTAGTTTGTATTTAATTTTACTATTTGTATTTTATAATATAGAGGCTCTGTAATTTTATTTGTAACTTTTAATGTATGCTAATAAAATTGGGCTTTTATTTCTTCTATTTGGTTTTTTCTTTTGAGAGGGGGTTTGCCCAGGAACTCCTTTTTGTTGTGTGAAGCCTGGGCTGGTGGCAGCGGCAACTAGAGTAGTCCTCCCAACGGGAGGGCAGTCATACCCCTCCCCATCATAACAGGAGGTCCCATCCAACCTCTTGGATGGATTCAAGGTGGGCTACATCCTCCTTGGTCTCCCACAAGTTGTCTGCATGTAAGATAAATGAGGAAGAAAATTTTAATGGTGAGCCCAACAAGCAAGCTGCAGCAGAATAAGGGCAATGTTCAACACACCATTGTCTCAGTAGAGACCTGGGGCGCAATCCTAACCTGGAGTTAGGCAGGCACAAGTCCTTTGTGCTGGCACAGGAGTGTTGTAAACACACCGTAAAGCGTGTTTGGACCACTCTCGGAGTCAGGAAGGACAGGACCAGTCCATGTGCCAGACTCCCTGACTCTGAGAGTGGTGCAAACATGCTTTATAGTGCTTTTGCAACACTCCTGCACTGGCACAAGTCTCCAGGTTAGGATTATGCTCTTAATTTCACTGCACAGAGCTCATTGCAGCCTGGGATTATGGCACAGAAGCAGCATAGCAGGTGTTCAACCATTTTCCTCTGATGCCATGTCCCACCAGTCCCCTCCAACTGGCCAAGAGATCCTTTGGGTTTAAAAGAGCTGCTGCAACTTGGGATGAGTTTTTGGTGGAAAAATCAGCCTGAAAGTGAAAGGTTAAGCATCTCCTAAACGTAGGGTTACCAGATACAAACTGGGACAGAGTGGCTATAAACACTGTACAGAAGAGGGAATTTGGACAGGTGCAGTTCATCGTGGGAGTGTTTCAAAAGCAGCACCAGCCAAAATTTCCTCTTCTATTCTATGGTTAAAGGTATAGGCAGTCTGTCCCAGGTTGTATCTGGTAACCCTACCTATACAACACTGAAGGAAAAGTGGCTTCTAGTACTCTTTTATTGATTTCTAAAATTTTTGAATGATGTCCTTTGCAAGGAAATATTGAGATTCTTTACAGATCACAGCAGTGGCACACCTCTAACAACCTGGAGTTGAGATCAAGTCCCTAGGCAGCTGTTATTTTAAAATGCAAATAAGTCCCTAGTTAGATGATGATGCATTTGACATGTCTAGTTTGGCCCTGAATGTAGTATGTTGTGTATTCATTATCTTGCCTTGAGAAACATGGATACACTGGAGGCAATCTTCAGGCCCACATACCGAGTCACCTCCTGGTGACTGAGAACCCAAAAGACATCTGCCCGGTCCATTTTGCTTGTTGACCCATTACTCCCCCACCCTCCCAGGCTAATTGCTTATTCAAATGAGCATAGAAGATTTGCAAAGAGTGAATATACACAGTCACTGTTGTAATTGGGTTAAAAGCAGTCAAAGTAATGCAAAAGCAATTAGGGTGATAAGCCAGAACTTTGGCTTCCAAATTAAAGTGTTCCAGCTCTGACTGGAAGCAGAAAGTGAATTGATCTCTCTCCCCACCCCAGGTTTTTTTTTCCAAATGTCTCTAGATTGTCATCAGTTGCTGCTCCTTTCTTGTCCTCTGTTTCTTGTTCTTATCTGGGTTATGCAGATACGAAAGATAGAAAAGCTTTGCAATCCGTCTTTTTGCAAGAAACTGCAAGAAATAAAATGGATCCCTTAAGAATCCCCTCCTCCGCACGTATAAGACAATTCCATTCCTCAAGTGAATATACAGACATCTTTGGGTGCGGCAGTTGTTCACGGCTGCAGGAGGAGTCCTCATTCTGGCCAGTAGTGTCCCTACAGGGCAGGCAGAGCAGTACATTTTGCAAGGTGCCTCACCTTGCCTTGTAAAATGCTCCTCTCCCTTGGTTTACACAGCAAGATAAGGCGCCTTGCAAACCTACCTCCCCACCCACCCCAGAGGGACGCAATTGATTCTGGCTCCTTTTGAAAAGGAATCAGTGCAGAATATCTGCTGGGGGCATTCCATCTACCCAGTGGTGTCATTCAAATGATTTAGGAACAGGAACTCACTTTTGATTGGCACTTGTCGGGAACCCGGAACCAGCCACGGAGCCCGTTAGGATCCGGAACGCCCGTTCTGGTCCGGTCCCCCTGAATGACATCACTGCATCTACCCCAGTCTTGGCTTTATAATAGGACCCCTGTTTGGCAGCGCTCTGCAAGGGTGCAAACCTAGTAAACTTTCCAGCAACAGGGTAAGGCAATCAGTTGCGGTCCTATCATTTTGCAGGAGGGGGCAAATGCCTGGGGCGCAGCACTGCTGGAGCTGAAGGAAAGCGACAAGGAGGAGGCAAGCAGTGGAAGCCTGGAATGGCGTGGGGGCCGGGCCGAGCAGCGCATGGGGGCAGGGAAACAGCAGAGGGGGCATTGCTCCTCCTTCTCTGTCCCTGGGTGACCCATTGGCTGGGTCCACAACTGAGGGCAGTGCAGCTCTGAGGCAGAGGACCAAACACTCCCTTACCTTGAGGAGGCCCCGATGATTGCCCCCCAACTGCAGGATGCAGCACATGCCCCCTTGGCACAGCTATGGCAGTGCTGGAAAGTTGGTTAAGATCGCACTCTGAATCTCAGACCAATTCTAACAAGGCATTTTATGAATTGGGAAAGAGTAGAGTTGAGTTTTCAGAGCCACCGTCCCTCCTTGTCTCTGCATCTCACCTTTAGAGAGAAATCTCACCTTAGGCCAAAATGGTGCCTTACCTTGGCAGTTGTATACAGGAAAACGAATAGGTTATTTTCTTGATTCATGCAGATACCATCACTCAGCATATAGCGCCTGTAATGCCCCTGGATATTATTAATCTGAACTACACCCATGGAGGGTATTGCAGGTGAACAACTTATGAAAGTGTGTGTGTGTGTGTGTGTGTGTGTGTGTGTGTATCAAGAGAATGAGCTGAACTGATGGGACTCAGAAAACTCTGAAAGCAGAGACGTAAGCAGAAATGTGAGACGGTGGGAGAACCAGGTGTATAAACACAATAAAATATGTTAACACAAGTGTTTTCATCCGCATTCAGTGTGTGGCACAGTAGTGTGGGCATGTCCACGTTTTGTACAGTCCTGTACAGAAGGAGCAGGCAATTTAATTTTAAGTTCATACAAAGCTTTATCTTTACTGTTCAAGGGATAGATCAGAAATCAGCTCTCTAATACATACCTGATAGTAGGGAAAAAACCACTGCCATTTTTAGAAAAAAGCAGAATTATTGCATGGAGATCCAGCTGGCTCTTGCCAGCTTGTCACCTTCACACTGTAGTGAAAGCACAAGGCCAGCCACAAAGTACTTGCATAAAGGCACAGTTGCAGCTGTCTGCAAGTTGGGACGCCCATACGTCAGATGCCTACAACTCAGGGACTACCTGTAATGACTTAATAATAATATTGGACATTCTTGGAGGCCCTGTTGAAATCCCCATGATTGTTTTCAGTAGTCACTTGGAAATGTAGGCCAATTCCTTGAGACTCCTGGGCTGCAGTCCTAAGAACCATTTCCTGGGAGGAGGACCCATTGACTACAATAAATTTGACTTCTGAATAGACCTGCCTAGAACAGGCAGGACAACCTGCCTTCCAAGGCAACCCTGGAAGGTTGGCAAACTAGGACAAGCATCTTTTTTTTTCTTTTTAAGCCATCCTTGTTCAGTCTTCTTCTACTAAGCTTCCCATGAAAGGAATTTAGAAAAAAAGGCAGATCTCTGCGTTCCCTCCCTCTCTGTAGTGCACAAATTTTCCTTGCTCAGTGTATCCATGTGAATGACTGTAGGCAATGAAAATGGACGTGGTAAATAATTCTAATTATTGTTCATGGGATATTAGCTTATAGGTTTTGCTTCTGGTTTTCACTTCAAGGCAGCTTCTGGTTTTCACTTCATTCTTGGTAAGCTTCTTTTACATCTTCTTGGTAGATAAAGATAAGTGTTTTTCCAACATAGCTACTTTTTTGCTTACCAAATTCGGGGAGCAATCCTAACCTGGAGTTAGGGTGGCACAGTTGGGCCAGCAAATTTGGCTGGCGCAAGGCATACCATAAAGTGCATTTGAACCATTCTGGGAGGATGGCACACATCTGTGTGTTGGCCTCTCTGACTCTGAGAGTGGTCCCAACATACTTTACAGTGTCCTTTGGGCCAGCCAAATTTTGCTAGCCTAACTGTGCTGGCTAACTCCAGGTTAGGATTGTTGTCTCAGGGCGCAATCCTAAACTGAGTTAGGCCAGCATAGGCTAAGCCAGCAAAGTTTAGCGAGCACAAGGAACTGGTATGTTTGGACCACTCAAAGTATATTTGGACCACTCTGGGAGTCATAGAGGACAGCACACAGACTGAGCCATCCTCCTTGACTCTAAACACGCGTACAGTCTAAACACGCTTTATGGTGGCCCTTGTGCTCGTCAAACTTTGCTGCCTTAGCTTATTCTGGCCTATCTCCAGTTTAGGATTGCGCTCTCAGTCTGTTTTAGCACCCTTGTTACAGGAATATTTACACCCCAAGCTGCTGCATACAATTATGCACTGCACACGGGCACCACATCTAAGGGGCACCATGCATGTGGGAAGGAGGAAGAATGGCCTGTAGAACATCACTTCTGGCAGAGAGGAAGGGGAGCCTTTTTCTACTGCACACAAAGGTACTATATAATGGTGGATTTGTATATACAGATCTAAATGATGATAGTTATAATACATGGGGATTGCAGGCCTTTAAAAAAAACAATTTTTCCTGCAGACTGTAAGGGTACAGTATTCAATCATTTTTCTCCCCTTTCTTTCTGCAGCTTCTCGCAATGTCCATAGCTCAGTGACGTTCCTGTGGAGGGGGAGGAGCAAAACGCTAAGTTTTGCAGGAGCCTGAGCTTCTGTGTAATGCGGTCCTGCCCCCTTGAGAACGCAAAGAGGAGGGACCGCGTTATACAGGAGCTCAGGTTCCTAAAACACTTAGTGTTTTCTCCCCCTAGGAAAGCCACTGCCGTAGCTTTAAAAGAAGTGGAACATTATTATATACCCAGAGTTCTTTCCCTTAGAGTAGTGGTTTCCAAACATGTTTCTGGGGAATGCCGGGGTTTCTTGGTTCTCCTTCTATTTGTTGAAGTAGTTTTCTTCTAAGGGAGACAATTCATCTTCCCAGTTTCTAAAATGGGACCCTAATCAGCGGAGTTTCTTTCAGGATCCGAATCATGGGAACATTCGGTCAGCACGCATCGATGCAGGCATGCTTCAACAAGTGTTGCTTCCTGGTCACAAGATCGTGGGTCATTTTCCTGCTTTCTGTTCTGGCAGAAACTCTGGGTTTCCCCCTGTCTAGCCTATATTAAGCAACTCAGAAGAGCAACAGAATGAGAAAAGGTGGCTCAACTCGATTTGGTATTATCCCAGCTTGTGCAACCAATACTGTGAAATGAAAAATCAATCTGCATGGGGGAAAAATAGCAACTGGTATGTAATGTCTACCAAATGGATATCCATTGTGCAGCACTCAGACTGGCTCCACAAATGTACTAAGTAATTAGTTTTTCACTGTTAAAAAGAAATGTGTCCAGCAGTTCTGAATTCCTTGCAAGCCAGAAAAAAACAAGTGAAAACCCCAACAACTAAACAAAAGCCATTAAAAGTAATAATTCAGTACAAGCAATTAATTTGTCAAACATTACCAATACAGTAGTGGAGACGTAGTGGTGCTGTGGGTTAAACTGCTGTTGCTAAACTTGCTGACCAGAAGGTTGGCAGTTCGAGACCACGCAACCGAGTGAGCTCCTGTTACTTGTTCCAGCTCCTGCCAACCTAGCAGTTCTAAAGCATGTAAAAATGCAAGTAGATAAATAGGTACCACTTCGGTGGGAAGGTAATGGCGTTCCATGCGCCTTGGTCATGCAGACCACATGACCACGGAAGCTTGTCCTTGAACAAACGCCAGCTCATCAGCTTAGAAATGGAGAAGAGCATCGCCCCCTACGGTCGGTCACGACTAGACCATTCGGTCGTGGGGAAACCTTTACCTTACCAATACAGTAGCCATCTTGATTGGAATTTGTAGACAACTTAGTGCTGTGATCCCTCTCTACGTACACCTCTGGCTGGCACATCACCAGGCAAGGGGGGCAGCGCACCAGTTCAGGTGCCAGGAGGTCTTCTACCAGCACAGGATACTGCAGACAAAATGCTGTATTCATGGCCAACCAGGGAGGGGGGCAGTACTTCAAAAGCATGTTGATACAAGACTGACATTTTAAGAGTGTTTTCTTATGGATGCTACATTTGGACACAGGGTTCATGTTTTCATAATATATGAAAAGGGCTCTCATGAAAAGCTTCAGAATGCAGGGTCCGTACTCATGCAGAGAGAAGCTACCTGCATACAAGTTGTATATGTGTCAGCTCCGTTCATGGGCTCAAAACTGGAAGCGGGTCAGCGCAAGCAACCCCATTAACCCCCTTCACATGTTCATTTCTACATAGACGAAGGAGGTCTTGGGTTCTGAGAAATGTGCTCTTCAATATAGCCACAGCTGAAAAATACATTTAGGAATCAGGTAACTCAGTTAGCAATTCAAACTTCTACATTTGATTTTTTTCCCCCCAAAGAGTACCTTTCACACCTCTCAAAAAGCCTCTCTTTGCTAAATTAATCCAAATAATTATAAGCATGTTCACTGAGCTATGTGATGCGGTGCCAAGATGAGCATTAAGACTAATCTCTCTCTCTCTCTCAGCAAGCGCTCGCCCAGCAGTAGAAAATGGCAGTGCTGGCAGCCTCTTGTGATAAATAATGTAGGGAAAGAGAATACAATGGGGGGCAAAGCGCACCATGGAGATCTCAACTGAACTTTAAAGCAAACGTTATTATCATTCTTAAAAGCAATTCCATAAAGGCCACTGTAGAGCCAACACTTCCTATAATTTACGCATGGGAATAGAATAGGTTGAAGACCATTGCAGCAGCAGCACCACATCGCAGGAGAGTCGGCTGATGTGCCCCAGGTACCAGGAGATTGCATCCCAGCCCTGCTCAGTTCTTCAGTGATTGGGTTAAAATAGCTTTCACTAGTTCCAGGCTTCATGATCACTTTTTCTGCTCTCTCTAACGAGATTTGGTTACAGCGAGCAGTGCTAGGAGAGCGTAATAGGGTGGGGAGTGGTGGATGAGGTCCCGGGAAGGGGCTGGGATTGACAAGCACAGCCACGGAGGCATTTGGAGGATCCAGGCCAGCCCACCCAGCAGGTTCAGAACCCGCAGTTAATCAAAACAGCAGGAAATGAATCTGCAGATAAGCAGACACAACTTACTGTATATTGCCAAAAATCAACAGAATATACAAAGTCTGAATGTATCCTACCTATCAATAGGTAAACAAATCAGTAGTGTAGCCCAGTAGTATGAGGGACTAGTAGTAGGTGGATAACCATTGGCAGTTGATGGAGTGGGAGAATAATAGACACCATTGCAGTTCAATTACCAGTTGAGACCAGTGCAGTATGGTTGGCAATGAAAAGCTCCAAAGCCAAGAAGGCTGCCAGATCAAGGAAAGGACACCCCAAATTTCCCTTTTTGCCTAGGATATGAAAATGATTACTGCAGTCAGCCTTGACTATTCTATATGGGTCTCTGAAAACACCTCGCCAAGCCTTGATTTGGACATCAGCATGTTTTGTTTTGTTTTGTTTTTACAACTACTACAACTTGGACGAATAGCAAGAAAATGCAAGTTTCCATCAAGATTGACAAGAATGCCCATCTTTTCAAAGAACAAATTTGATCAGTCAATGAAAGCATTAATATGTACAGCAATGCTAATATAGCAATGCAATTACTTTAAGGTGCAATGCATTGAGACCAAGCTTTTAATTTTGTTATACAGTCACACACACACACACAGAGAGAGAGCGAGAGAGAGAGAGATTAAAATATGAAGCAAGTAGCGTTGTGTAAGTGCCGTAAAAGTTACAGAGTGCAGCTGTTCTCCCTTGCCAACAGTCTGCTTTCCTTGAAACACCACGTCTCACTTGTCTGAAGCTGCGGAAGTGCTGGAATTAAGTCAGATATTTAAATCCTTTACCGGATGAGCCATCAGCTGAATTCATTCCTTATTATACATCTTCATATCATGTTCATGAGACAAGAAAGGCATCTTGCTTGAAAGCAACGTTTCCTTTTGCTGCCTGTCTAGGACATTTTAAGCAAGGGTTCAACATTAAAATCCACAGCATTGGAATCATTTTACACTTCCATAATCACTATTTATTCATTTTTTCTGTAGATATTTCTATCCAGAGAAATCTCTAGAGATGGAAACAGCTTGAGAACATGACAAAAATAAAGCATCAAAAATACTTTACAGCCGTGGTTCCCAGACTAGTGGGTTGTGACCCACCAGCCAGAGAAGCACTTATCCCTGTCCCTTTATGGGATGGGGGGAAGGAGAAGGCAGCAATGCGATCCCCAGGATCGTACTGCAGCAGAGGCAGTAGTGTATTTTTGTCTACATACCTCTGCCAGTGCCAACCTCTGGGGTGTGTGGGAAGCCCCACCGATGCCTCTGCAGGGCTCCCCAAGCTTCCTAAACAGTAAAAAAGAAAAAAGAAACCACTTCCTGGTTTCAATTGAAAACAGGAAGTGGTTTTCAATCGCTTTTTTTTTTTACTATTTTGGAGGCTTGGGGAGCCCTGCAGAGGCATCAGTGGGGCTCACACACACACACACACACACACACACACACGCACACCAGAGGCTGGCACTGGCAGAGGTAAGTAAAAAAAAAAAAAAACCTTCCACCCCTGCAGCAATGTGATGCTGGGGATCACATTGCTGCCATAGCCCCTCGCCCGCACACACAGGGCTCTCTCAACTCCCTTGTAGGAGTTGGGAAGCACTGTCTTTTAGCCTTCCAGATCAAAACCACCTTTTCGAAAGGCTGGCAAAAGGTGGACTTCCTTGGAGAGGAATTCCCTAGCATCAAGGCCACTGCAATTATGCCTTCCCAACAGATGTCACCTAGGGCAGGGACTTCTTCTGCAACCTGAAAGGGCACCAAGGTTCCTAATGAGATATTTAATGTAATATAATGATATATTCTGATATACTTTGCATTAGGCTCTGGGCTAAGGACAAGGAGGATACCCAAGTGTGCTTCAGGTTAAAAAAGCCAATGTAAGATTTCTCACTTATCATATTAAGCTGGTACATCCCAACAGCTACATAGGCACATCAGAAACAGTGACCCTCTTCACATCACCCACTTCTGCCCATATGCAATATCTGGTAGCCCCAAATAGAAATGCATATTTATTTTAAAAAAAACTGCTTCCAGTTCCGACCAGCTCAACAGATTAGCATTGCAATGCAGATGTACACCAGCATCCACACACGTGGATCTCATTCATTGGACTGGGGTACATGACATTACTGTAGCCTTACATAGGAAAGCTACACGTATGTATATATTTAAGACCGAGACGTAAGAACATAGTGCAGTGAATACTGCTTATTATTCATTGCAGTGGCCACAGGGACTGAGTTGCCACATCCATCACATACTAGCAAATGTGAACAATGTTATTTTAATTCTTTATACGTCATTATTTCACTAATCAAATGGATAACCCCATACGTACAACTTGAGCTTCCTGGAGGATGGGCAGAACATACCTATTCTGTGGATGAGGGTGCAATCCCAGCACCTACGTAGCGTTGGCCCAAGAGTGTCGACGGAGAGCCTCCCTTGCGCCAGCCGAACTTGCAAGGGAGATTCTGGCGCAAGGGAGATTCTGGGAGGAGGGATGGAGGGTGGGTGGGCGGAACAGGGGTGGGTGGGCATGCTGGTGGGAGTGCCAGCCCAGGGAGGGAAGCGGGGCTGGGATGCAGCAATTAGGCCACATCCAAGGCACTAGTGGAAGGCTGTGCAGCCCCAATTCGGGCCGCGCGGCTTCTTTGGTTCTGTGCCTGCTAAACAGGCCGGTTCTGTGCCTGCGCCTACTAAATAGCCTGCTAAATAGCAGGCGCAGATCAGGGAACCCCATGGGGTGGCTGGAGCCTCCCCTGGGGCAAGGGGACAAATGCCCTTGCCCTGAGGAGGCTTCCCAGCAAACCTAAAGTGTGCTGGATTTGGCACAGGCCCGCCAGCCTCGTCAATCCAGCGCAATTTAAGACTGCGCTCTAAAATGCATTTTTAAAGCGCTTCTGCGCATGAGTGGTACAACCTGATGCAGTTCAATGCTGCTGCAGCCTCCGCCACAGCACACTGAAATACCCCCTTACTATGCTCCTCATGTGGTAAGGAGGCAGATGTTCCATTTCCTGCTTAGGTGAACAGGAAATGAATCAGTGCAGCTTGCACCTGCGATTGGAGGGAAGGAGGCAGTTGCAGCAGACCTGGGGTGAAGACTACCCCAAATCTGCTGCCCTCTTGCCATCTCCTGCTGACACAAGGTGATCTGGCGATCACCTCATGGCTAGGCAGGCAGTGGTCAACTACACGCTTTATAGAGAAAAGATGCCCAAAATGTAATGCAGGACTAGGCAACGGTTGCACGTATTTTGAGTGTAGCCTGTGTTTTTCTTAAAGCAAAGGTTTTTGAGCCCCAGCATAGTTGTTCTTATTAACTTGATGGATGATAAAATGATAGTCCTGGCTTGTCAGCTACTTTACACCTTGTGAAGAGATGCTCAAAGATGTCTAAGATGCTCCAAATTGGATGTTGTTTATCCAAACAAACAATCGTGGACTCAAAGAAACAGAGAATTCCAGCTCTAGAACTGCCTAATCTGTTAATGTGGAAAAGGTGGTTAACGCTGCTGGGCATTATATGCAACATGATGGATGTTTCCCACTTATAACTGAATGAAAAGAAAAACAAATCAGCTTCTATCTCTTTCAAAATAAATCAAAGTGCCTTACATTGGGCCATCTTAGCTTTAATTGGAAAACTTCATTTTAATCCCTGCAGAAAACTGAGTGGCAAATAAAGTGACATTTGAATTTTTTTCCCATACCAGGTGGTATTCATTTCTGTGCAATGACTAAATCTATGTACAGTACAGGGTGAATCACAACATGATTCATTCTTCCAGATAACATAATTAATATGTGTTATCTTAATGAAGAAATGCTGAAGGTTATTTTTAAAATCCTAACATGATGGTCAAAGAATAGGAGAAATGTGGATAATTGTAGGCAAGCGAAAGGACAGCTACCAAATGTAATACACATTCTGCATCCATACACTTCAAAACACAAATATTTACAAAATAATCCATGTGATCTTGGGATAATGGCATCCATCTGCCACTGAAGCCAACTGTCTACCACTATCAGATTTTCCCTTTCAATGTCTACCATACTTAATTCATGCAGGACACCACCGTTTCTTCCATTTGCTTTATTCCCTCACCTTTTTAAACAAGTGCTATAGTTTTTATGTATTTGCTCGTCTGGAACAAGTTTGCTCATGGAGAATAAGTTGCCGTATCTCACCCAGCCAACCCAACCATGAAATGAACAATGCAGCTCACTTAGATGGTTGGGTTGTAGGGAGTGACAACGGATTTGAGGTGTTCTTCACCCTGAGTCTGCCATTGCCTGTCTCCAGTCTGCCATGGGCAGAACCACTCCAATCCACTTCCCTCCCTCCTTACTTCACACTTTCACACAGTTACTTCACATGCCCTTTCAACAAATTAGGAAGTGCAGGACACACAAGGAGCTTTCTGCATGTCGTGCACGTCCTGTTTTAGTGAAAGAGACAGTCCAAGCAAAGAATGCGGTAAGGAAGCAGATCACTGCTTTCCATGTGGTTTGGGCAGTATGTGATGAGTTGGGGCAGTGTTTACAGGGGCTTCAGGTCAGGTGGGGATCACTTTGGACAATCCCTTCTCTGCACTGTCTCATTCTGCTACTGTTTGCATTCTAAGGAAGTGCACGCAACTCAGATTTTGTTGCTCTTTGTTAGCCTGGGAAGGAGTGGTGTATCACTTCTTATGCAACTGTAGGGAACAGCGTGCAGGACTAGATGGGCCTGATCTGGCAGGGCTTTGTTCTGTCTAGGCTCCCTAAATGGCAGCAGGAGGGTCAGACCAGACTGGAATGGAGTAGAGGGCAAGGGAGGAAGGGCTGCCACTAATTGCTAGATGCTGAGCCTGTTTTGCCGTCCATTCCTCTTCCAGTACAGATACATACAGCAAAACCCAACAGTCTATCCAGTGCCTTACGTGAACTAACTAAAATATAACCCAGAATCCTTTGCAGTGTGCAGGAGCACTATGCAGATGCTCAGGGGCTGTTCAGCAGACACGTTGATGTGATTCGTTGTTGGTTTAATGTAGATTTAAAACAATTGCCATCAGTAACAGGCAAGAGCAGTACAGTTTTCCCCAAGATTGGAACAAGTGTGCCTATCTTCAACTGAAACGGAATATAAGTAAATGCCAAATATACATATTTGGCAAAACACACACACACACACACACACACACACACACACACACAAACCCACAACCACCCGCTAACCCACACACACTGATGAGTTCTGAACTTACTGTGACATGCTAAGAGAGAGATTGGAGATCTTGGTGGATAGGTCAATGAAAGTGTCAATTCAATGTGCTGAAGCACTGATAAAACAAGCCATGCAAGAGACTGTTTAAGAAAGGGACTAAAAAAATTATATAAAAAGGCCAATATGATGGTGTCATTTTATAAATCTATATACTGTCTGCATTTGAAATACTGTCTACAGTTCCGGTTGCTCTGTCTCAAAAAGGATATTGCATGGCAAGAAAAGATGCAGAAAAGGGCAGCCAAATGATCCTCCAGTTGAATTCCTTACAAGGAAAGGCTAAAGTGTCCGGAGCTTTTAATTTAGAAGAAGAAGGAAAAAAAGATGATTAAGAGGGGACAGAATAGCAATTGAAAAGTTATGCTTCATGTAAGAGATGTGGCATATCTCTCTCTCTCTCTCTCTCTCTCTCTCCCCCCCCTCTCTCCCTCCCTCTCTCCCTCATGTAATACAAGAGCTCAGGGTTCACCAAAGAAATCAATGAGCAGCAAATTCAGGACAAGTAAAAAAGGAAATACTGTATTTGTTAAAGACCAACCCCTATCTTTTAGAAATGGCGGCACAACACCATGTTCACCAATGCAGAAGCCCCTTTGCCAACAGCCAACCACAACACTTGACCCAGAGGCAGGAAAAAGCCACACCATTGTAAACAGGACACAGACTGGACACTGATGCAACCCCTGCCAACAGGCCTGGCAGAAATGGGGAGGAGAGGAGGGCAGGACAAGGCAAAGTCAGCAGAAGCCAGATCCTAAACCACCTTTACCCAACAAATGCCCTGTATGCCAAGAAAATGCTATGCCAAAAACATAAGTGGCATAAGTAGGAGAAACCCCATAGGGACTTGGGGGAGCTTGCACTGTTTTACTGCACACCAAGTAGACACTACAATGAGAAACTTCTCATTTACTGAAATAGTCACAAATTCTTTCCAGCTATTCACACTTCCCCCTGATTCTTCAACATGCCACTGTAGCTTATCTAAGTCTTTCAAACTAATTGCTACAAATACTGCAGTGAGGGACCATCCATGAAACAAGCCATAGATCAAGAGATTAAGGAATAGTAAAGTTGTGAAAACAGCAAAGCAATGTGTTGTTTTGAACAGAGAAATGCAAAGAGAAACCGCCAACCATTAAACTTAGAAGTGGCTGAAACCATGTTGGCGTCTTGTGTAGTGACAGCTATTCCATCCCCCATATAGATTTTGTTCAGGAAATGACTTCAAAACCAGAATGGTTCTCGGTGTCCTCCTAAATTACCATTAAAAAGGTGCCAGACAAATCCCTGAAAGGACAGCGGTCCCTAGAGTGGGTATGACAGTCAAGAAAATGCTACTCGAAGCCCTCACCAACTGCATCTGAGCAAAAGATGATATGCAGAATAAGGCAATCCCAGCTGATGTAAGGGAATGGGAAGAACCCATATGGGAGAAAGGGCTTCTTAAGTATGGAGGACCCTGGCTATTTTAGGCTTTAAAGCTCAAGGCCACCAGCTCAACACAGGTATAAAAAAGCAGAGGGAACAAGACAAAACCCTGCAGTATCATGTAGGACAGTGATGGCGAACCTGTTGGGCTCGGTGTGTCAAAACTTCAGAAAATGTTTAACTTGATTCTGCTGATGTGTCAAACCCCCCGCCTCTCAAACAAAAGAGAAATAATTCTTTATATTCATTTATTTAAACAAAAAATACAGTCCAATCATGCGTGGTGCTATATATTCTATAAAGAAACATCAAGTAATTGCAAAAATGAAAAATGAGTAAAGCAAACTCAGTTTTTGTCAGGTGTTAACATAAGAACCTAAGAACAGCCCCGCTGGATCAGGCCATAGGCCCAGCTTGTCCAGCTTCCTGTCTCTTACAGTGGCCCACCAGATGCCTCAGGGAGCACACCAGACAACTAGATGCCTGCATCTCATTGCCACTCCCCTGCATCTGGCATAACGCTGTTGGTGAAAGCTGGTGTGTCACCCAAAATGTTGTGGCATGTCACCTTTGACACGCATGTCACAGGTTTGCCATCACTGGTGTAGGACAATGTTCATGGGGACAGCGGCTGCAACCCAAGGCTACCAGGAAGGGATAAGTGGAACATCCACAAAGTTGTGCTTCCAACTCTCAAATGACTGACAGCAGGAGGAGGAGCAGCGGGACTAAAATGGCCACCGCTGCATCTTGCAGAAGCCACGGCAGCCGTGGGAGTCCATCTGGGAAAAGGGGCCATTTGTCCCCTTCCCCCGGGGGAAGGGCCAGCCTTTGTAATAGGGCTACTCGAGTCTCCGCCAGCTATATGCTGTAGCCAGTGACTACCAGTAACCCTTGCTGTAGTCAGTAACAGAAGAGAAACCAGAACACCCTCCAGTCTGATGAAGGGAAGCCCCACCCTGGTAAGATCAACTTCCTAGTTGCCAAGGGAACCACTTCTGGGAAAGAGAGGCTCCACTGACCTGGCTGCAGCAGCCCCCTGTGGTGGGATACAAATCCCTAAAATAAACAGAGAAGTATGCTCTCAAAATGTAAGGCAACACTTCCCAAGACTGGCACTGCGGTTACTTAGCAGGCAGAACTCTCCAAAACATCAACAGGAATTCTCACAGAAGTCACTGTTTATTATCTCTTCGTATTTGGTGTGTGTGTGTGTGTGCATGTCGTAAAGAGACTGCAGATGAGCCATCGCTGGAAACTAATAATACAAACCATTAAGTTCAGATGTAAGCGTTGGAGGCACCAAGTCTTCAATAGCTGTAAGCAGGCTTGGAATTCATGGATCTGTTCCATAGCGCACCTGGGCTCCAGAAACCCTAAATAACAAACACCAGTGGTCTGTTGCGACCGCGTCTTATGATGAGTACAAAGAATACTTGTCAAGCGCAGTGTTCTGGGACTCATTAAGGAACCGTTCTTCTCTTATTTTCTTCCTAGCACAGGTAGTACTGGCAACATTACAAACAGTATAAAAAGACACACTTTCTCTTAGTTGTTCTATTTAGCAGAGGGAAAGCAGCTGCCCCTCTTCATCCCAGCATAGCATTTTTTCTAGTATCTGTTGGGGTCTTCTCTGTGTTTTTAAAGATTTCGAGCACTTTGGGAATGGAAAACCATTTGGTTTTTTTTATTTTTTCCAACTTATTTTTTCCCAATTGTACTTATTTTCCAATGTGAACAATTTTGCAAACTTTTTGGTTGAATAGCAATAAATAGGTGCCTTCCCAGTATCCGGGGGATATGCCCCCCCCACTGATACCAGAAACTACAGACAAGGGGGAACCATGTCCCCATGCCTTCAGCAACCTCCTCTGCCCATTACCTTTGTTTATCTTCATATTTGCACGAAGTAATAGCATGTCTTATGTTGAACCAAGGCTATAAGCAGAAAACTTATAGCTAGGGAAGCAGGCAAGAAGCCTGCAGGCTAGAAGGGAAACTAAGAGCAAACAGGAAGCAGGAAGTTAATGTTTGCTCAAAGGGTGCAATCCTAACATGGAGTTAGGCCAGCACAATTAGGCCAGCAAAGTTTGGCTGGCACAAGGGCCACTGTAAAGTGCATTTGGACCACTCTCGGAAGCAGGGACAATGGCGCACATCTATGTGCTAGCCTCTCTTACTGCTTACTGGTCCAAACATACTTTACAGTGGCCCTTGTGCTGGCCAAACCTTGCTGGCCTAACTGTGCCGGCCTAACTCCAGGTTAGGATTGCACCCTAAGTCTCCTTTCTAGCCTGCAGGCTCCCTGTCTGCTTGCTTTGCTGTAAGCTCTCTGTTTATAATCTTTGGTTAAAGCAAGCCAAGTTATTCCTTCATGCAAATGTAATGAAAATAAACAAAGGTAATGGATGCGAGGGGCAGCAGGGAACCACAGATAACTAGATCTGCAGATACCGGGAGATGCCTGTATAAACATTCTTAATAACAACAACTTAATATGGAGAATATTTGTTTTTGCTCCTGAAACACATGTTGGGAAGCTGTCACATTTTCTAAATTAGTTTTCTGGTGGCAAATACATACACATGTTGCCTCAGATTGCCAACTCTGACTGAAGCTATTCCAATATGATGCAATGTCATTTCGCCAAGGAAGCCCAGTTAAAATCTCCAGGATTGCTTCCAGTAATCTCCTGGAGATGGATGCTGATTCCCGGAGATTCCACAGAAGAAGGCGCAAGACAAGAATTTTGTTGAGACCAATGTCAGATGTGCTACATGCTGAACAACCACCTGCTGATCCTCAATGCAAAGGCTGCTAACCTTTGAATTAAGCCCATCCTGATACTTGGGCTGGGGCCATGTCAAGGGGGTGGGATCCTGCTTGACTTCAGCAAGAGCAGAGCTAATACAAAAAGCAAACATGTCATAAAGCACCCAGCAAGGAAAAAGTAAGTATCCAGCAACGGTGCCTGCCCAACCTCACCCCATTGTCACAGAACTGCAGTTAGTGTGCTTCCAAACATTCATACATTCCAAGATGTAGGCTTTACACACCTGTGGTGCAAGTGGAATTTCAAGCTAGTCCATCCCTCCCCTAACTTCACAAAGACCATGGCATATGAAGCATATGAATCATGACCATGGCATATGAATCTGGGCTGCGTGGCCCAGGAACGAGATCTTGGATGAGGCCTAACAGCCAATCCCAGCCACACCCCCTCCCCAAACCGGCCTGCCCGCCCACCAGCCCCCACGTCGCTAATGATGTAGCGCCGATGCAACCACGCTGTGTCAGCGCTACACCATCTCTTGGATTGCACCATCAGTCTGTCTCTATTCTTCACACATTCCTGGCACACAGAAATGGTGGCAGCTTCACATAGCCGAAGAACATGTTTGAAGCAGGAATTTGTGTCCTATCATCGGTTTCTCCAGCACTAGTATCTAACTCCATACTGATGAGTTGCCAAGAATGCAATAATAGGTTTTGTATTACTCCCAATAAATGACATCAGATGAATATTAGCTTCTGGATGGCTCACCACCAAGGCAATACACAACTGGATTATGAAATGAAGAGAAAGAACAGGAAGTTCCTGTTGGCTTTCTGGAAACCTCTGGCTGGCTGTTGCAAGTAAGATGCTGGACTCCAAGACTGATCCAGTTGGGCTCCCTTGCGTAGGCTTACACTCTCCTTCACCTCCAAACATGGAACTCTATATCCCCTCTTGGAGCCGAGGTGTGCCAGATAAAGACACAGAAACTGCTCAGTCATCAGGAGGTGGAACACTGGCTATCTTTCCCCAAGGACCCATTAGGCATTTTTACCAGGCACACACAGACAGTGGAGAGATACAGCCCCTCGCTTTTTATTGCCTAGTCTTCAAATTGCAATTAGACGGTGACAGCTTTATTGGATGGCAACAGGAAAACAATAAACCCTCGAAGCACCCGTCTTTCAGTTGCTACATACTTCCAAAACATTTTGAAAGATGTTTGTAATATTTCAACTCATTTTTCATTGCCATCATTCAGGCTGCAATTCTCTGCACAGTTACCACGGAGGAAGCCCCAGTGACAATGAAGGGACTTACTTCTGAGTAGCCATGCAGAGGACTGGGCAGTTAAGAGGCTTTCCTGTCATTAACCTGGAAGTGATGTCATGGCCGGAAGTGCCATTGTGACGCCAGAGCTTGCTGCTTTCCTGAGAATGCAGCAATACGTTGGGCTCTTTCTCAGTCATTTTAAAATAGAAAAGTGAATCAGAAAAAAAGCCTATTTACAACCTTGACACAAGCAAAACAACCACAAACCCCACCCCTTTTCCAGCATCCCATATTCCCATATTTTCAATATGGCTGCCCTAAGTGCATCACAACCCACCTGAAATTGGCTCGCGCGATCCATAGTTTGGGGCCACTGGCCTACAGAATTAGCAGGAGAAAGCAACTAGGGCACTCCTACTAGGGAGTTGGGAGCCACATAAGTCCTTGTGGGGGTGGACTAAAGGCAGCAATGTGACCCCTAGGATTGCGCTGGCCTGGGCAAAGGGCCTCCCCACTTACCCCTCTCAGCGCTGTGTGGGGAGGCCTGAGGTCACTCACGCAGGGCTCCCCTAGCTTCACAACATTTGAACAATGTGCTCATGACCCACTTCCAGCAAACCAGGTCACGACTGCATTTTTCACATGTTGTGAGGCTTGGGGAGCCCTGCGGAGGTTTCCCCAGGGTGCCCCACACACCCCAGAAGTCAGCGCTGTGAGGGGCAAGTGGGAAAACAGCACCTTCTCTCAGGGCAGCAGTGCAATCCTGAGGATCACGTTGCTGCCTTTCTCCTCTCCCCGCCCCTTAAAGGATACAGGCTAGTGCTTCCCAGGGTGGTGGGTCACGACCCACCACTTAGGGAAGCACTATGCTATATCAGTTTAGGTACTTGAGCATCTTTGCGTTTTGTCAATGGTGTTCTGTTTGTACAAGGGATTTTTGGACTATTTTTGCATGTGTGCCTGCAAATCTCGTTTCCTTAGATGCCAGCACCTCCTAAGGGAAGAATTGGTTTCAACAAACAAGAGGGCCATATAATAGGCAATGAATTGATGATGGGCAGTAAGGAAGTGGGACCGAGGAAAATATTCCCATGCAGTCTATGGGCAGGAAGAGTTGGCAACAACAACGTGTTGATTATGGGTCAAAGTCCCCTCCCCACATACGCCTGGATTGGCCACTTTTATTTGAATTTTTGTGCCAGTTGTTGGGAAGACATGTATGAAAGGTATTTTCCCTCCATCACATCTCCAACTAGACTTTCTTTCAAGAACTGGCAACCCTGGGAAACACACAAGGAACATTTTGGTAGCTGTAGGTTAGGCAGCCCAAAGAGGTAGACAGGAATTTTTGTAGGGCTAAATGTTTCATATTGATTGGAAGTGACTGGCCAAGTGACAAGCCTATACTGAGTTTATACAATTAATTTATCATGGATTTCCCAAGGAATCCTGAAAATTGTAACTTAGGGCGCAATCCTATACTATGCCAGCCTAGTAAGGCTGACATAGCAAGTGTGTATCCGAAAGCCCATTAGGAGGCAGCAGCAGCAACGTCCAGGACAAGGAGAGGTTTTCCCCTTGCACCCGCGTAAGTCCCGGTCGCCCCTATGGGCTGCTCGGATCTGTGCCTGCTGTTTTGCAGGTGCAGAGGAAAGTGCACAGAAGTGGCCTGAATCAGGGCCGCCCTGGCTGGGGACTGGCATTAGGATATGGCACTACAGCCGTCCTGCGTCATAACTGCCGTCTCCTCCCACTGTGCCGCCCAGTTACACCTCCAAAATGCCTCTGGAACGCCCTCATGGTGGCCCTATGCCGACCAAGTGATGCTGACGCTTGACTGGCACATGGCCGGCGCTGCCAGTGGTTGCAGCAGCACCCGACCGCCGGCACTGCTGCTCGTGCCAGTCCAGCGCCACAGCACCAACGCAGATGCACTTGATGGCACATTTGCAACAGCATTCAGCCGGCACAAGAGCTTAGCACCAGCGCAAGGGGGGTATAGGATTGCGATGCCTGTGAGCATTCTAATAATTCACTATCCAAGATCTACACCCCACTTTGAATTATATTTCCCAGAATTCCTGGGGGAGGATAAACCAGTTTTAAGTTCATAGTGTAGTTGCTTTACTTTAGCTGAGACTCTGGCACACTTAGCAGAGATTCTGTGTAAGACCCAAGGAAGAAAGATATTGGAAGTAATATTCTGAATCTGAGGAAAGATATCTCCTTTACAGTTTTCTCCATTTTGATATTTGCTTAGTTTCATAATCTTCAGTACCTGAATTGAAGGATTAGCATAGTCAATTTGAAAGATGGGCTTCCTCTGCTTTATGCGCCTCGCTTCTTTCGAGCTAAAGCGGATATTAAAAACTAAAGTAGGACTCTCTTTCTACAGTCTTTTCTGGGATCAAAACCATGAAAAATTGCTTTGATTTGTAAACTTCTTTATTTTAAAAAAGGCTGTGCTTCTCCATGGAAAACAGAGAATGCTTAATTCTTGCATAGAGCAATAGAAAAATATAGAGAACCAGATTAGGAGCCAGCCGAAAGGTTAACCATTTTAAGACCCATTTATTTCAATGCGGATGAGTTGGCAGTTAATTTTGCCTGGGTCACTCACGCAGGGCTCACCACTTACAGCCCAATCCTATCTAAATTTCTGCATAACAATGCAATGGTGCCGGCACAGCTACTGCTGTATCCTGTGGGGCAATTTTGGCTGCTGGAGGTCTCTTCAGGGTAAGGGGATATTTGTCCCCTTTCTCCAGGGTAAGCCCCAGCAGCTGCAATGGGTCAACTAGGACCTGTGCCACAATATTGCTGGCACAAGTCCAAGTTGATCTGTACAGGTGGATCAGGCCTGGGAAGGGGGTTAGGATACATGGTGCACAAGTGTATGTAACAAAATCATCCAGAACATCCAGAAGCTACAGCCAATCAGGAGCTCCCTGCAGCAAGTGCCTGTTATTAAGCATGTGTTTGAAAACTGGAATATGGTACATCTTCTGTATAATTCATTCTAAAATACACACAAGGATTTGGATCCGAAGAGTGGCTTGGGCACACAAGGGTTCAGGCATAGTGGAATTTCTGCCTTCTTCCTGTTGAGTGACAAATCCCCGTCTTATATAACAAACTGCTTTTCAGACATTCCTCAAACTTTGAAAAAACAATTTGTGAGAGATCTTGTAGGGCAGTGACCCAAAAAGAAGATTTTAAGATTCCATGCAGCTTTTGGGATCCCAAACCTATAGATCAGTGGTTCTTAAACTGTGGATCGGGATCCATCAGTGGATTGCGAGCCAATTTCAGGTAGGTCACAAAGCACTTAGAGCAGCCATATTGCAAGTATGGGAAGATGGGATGCTGGAAAGCGGAAGGGCTGTGAGGTTGTTTTATTTGTATCAAGGTTGTAAATAGGCTTTTTTCCCTTTCTGATTCACTTTGCTATTGGAAAATGGTTGAGAAATGGACCCAATTTATTGCTGCCTTCTCAGGAAAGCAGCAGACTCTGGCATCACAATGACGGCACTTCCAGTCATGACATCACTTCTGGTGGGTCCTGGACAGACTGCCATTCTAAAAAGTGGGTCCTGGTGCTAAACGATTTGAGAACCACTGCTATAGATGAAATGTATAAAGTGCTCCCACCATGAAGCCCTTAAACATCTGAATGGTTTCTCTCAGGCTTCCCAGAACTCAAGGAGAATTAAAGAGAAGGGGTCACACTGAAACAGAACACAGCAAATATGTAAGAGAAAAGAGTGGAAGGGAAGGGAATTCCTGCTTCCTACCGTCCACCCACTTATTTTAGTTTCACTCAAGATTCAATTGCAGTAAAGAGTGCCGTTCCTGTCATGCACACCTCTAGAGGACATATCAGCTGTTAATTTCCAGCGTTTCAGTAAGTCTAAATCTTAGGTATTTTGCAGCTCAGTTCTAAGCATGTCACTGTTGATTTCACTAGAAGTTCGAAGAAGTGTGAAACTGCCTTGTATTGAGTCAGATCTTGTTCTAATGCAGTGCTGCCTACACTGACTGAAGGCTCGATCCAAGCACAGGGAGATTTCAGGGTGGGGGGAAGGCAGATGGAACAGGTGGAGGGAAGGTGGCCTGTGGGAGCGGCAACTTGGGTAGGTGGGTGGAGCCAGGATTCGGCACTTAAACCGGATCCTAACCCCTGTCTCCAGACTGCATGGCCCTGATTCAGGATGCTGAAGATGGCTTGGACTTGCGCTAGTTATTTTGCAGACACAGGTCCAAACAGCCCCATTGGACCGCCTGAGGTTTACTGCAGGATGAACGCGACAAGCTCCAGCTACCTCCTACCTTGGTAGGATGCAGCACAGGCCAGCTGGGTTGCCTGCTCCTGCCCAAGTTAGAATTGGGCTGCCCAAGTGGTTCTCCAAAGTTTTGTGTAGGGATTTCTCCCAGCTCTCTCTGGAAATGCCAGGGATTGGCCCTGAGACCTTCTGCATGCAAACACGTGCTCTACCGCTGAGCTACTACTACCACCATGACCACCACCACCCCCCTGTGCTTCAGCAATGTGTACTCAAGAAATGTACTAGAAATTTGTGATGGGAACAACTTTGAAAGATGTGATGCAATAAAAGAAAACCAAATGAAGGCTATATTGAACACCAGGGGGTAATATACAAAAACAGTTTGAATGACCATGCAACATTATGGTCACAACCTCTCTATTATCGGGATTATTGATGGGGCAGCCAAGTGTATGATCAAAAATACTCCACTCTTCCTGGAACTGAGCATATGTGGAGCATTCTCAGTTTTGCTGTTGTAGTTGTGTGCCTTTTTGCTAATAGATGTTTACTTAGATAGGCTAGATTAAACCATTAACACCCACAAATCATGATGAAAGCCACACCTAAAACGAAGATGGAATTTAAGGGCTCACAAGAGACAATACATGAAGACAGCAACTACCTACCTTTGAAATGCTGATCATCTTTCCTTTTGTAGAGTAGTTGGGGAAAATCAGTTATCCCATGAATCACTGCCAATCTAACAGTTTTGCACATTCAGGTTGTTAAACAGGACCCACAATGATCATGAGACAAGTCTGCTTTTTGCTGACTCATTGAGAGGGAAATGGACCACCAAAAGTTCCAGTTCAAGCTCATTATGCTCAACACCCCTAGCAAATATACATCATTTCAGTGAGAGCCTTGTTTTCTCTCCTTTTCTCAATTATCTAGTCCCTACACTTATCTTTAATCTCTTCCACCTGCCTCCTTTCCTTCTTTGAGCAAATTAGCCATTGTTCTCCCAAGCTTTTATCAATCTTCCCTATACAATTATCATCTTATTGTCAGTTTTCTCAGTATTCCACTCTCCCCACCCCACCCCAAAAAAAATTATAATGAAGAGTCGGGTGCTTTTGTGCTGTCCGTTATTCTTCCTGTTTTGTTCTGACGCTACATCAGATCCTTTCCTTCTCTAGATCAGAACATTTTTACTCTGAAATGAGCCCCACTAAATAAACATCCACAATAGTTGTAAACATCTAAATTTTCCTTCTGTTTATAGGCATGGCCATCTTGTCGGCTCTGACATCTCATGAGATCGCCCAAGATTGTGCCAGGGCCTGCCTCATGAGGCCCCAGGGAGCCAACTGCCCCGCCAGCTTCCCGCTGCCATAATGAGTTTCTGATACCTGTGAGTTTCTGTACCACTGGACAACCCCTCATGTACCACCAGTGGTACACATACCGCTGGCTGAAAAATGCTGGCCTAAGGGCACCAACAGCCCAATTCTGAGCTTCCCAGCTCAGCCTCAGTTCTAGCGGTGCCAAAATGGTGACCACCAAATCCTAAGATTCCTTGCCCAATCAGCTTTTGGGATCCCAAACCTATAGATCAGTGGTTCTTAAACTGTGGATCGGGACCCACCAGTGGATTGCAAGCCAATTTCAAGTAGGTCACAAAGCACTTAGAGCAGTGTCGCGGGGCACCTGGCCCCCCCGCGGGATGCCCCGACGGCCGGGAGGAGGCTGCCCCCTCCGGGTGCCCCGCGAGCCAAGAAGAAGACCCCAGACCGGCGGGAAGGACTACCGGGGAGGAGGCCAGGCCGCTTCTTACCTGCCATGGCTGGTCGGGGCCCTCCCCTGAGTTCCCTCGCCATCCGGACGAGGGATGAGCCTCCCCGCGCATGCCAGCCTCGCCCTGGCCCCTGACGCTCCGCGCAGGCCTCTCGTGTCGGCCACACGGAGCAATGACGTCGGGGAGGACGTCGGGCGGCTGATTAAGCTCTCACAAGACCTCGGCGGAGGGGAGGGGCCAGAGGGGGCGGTCCCTTGGACTTGTGCCACCATCTTCAGGGTAAGAGAGTGGGCATAGTGTTGAGGAGGCCCATGTCAGGCTGCCTGGCCTGGGTGGGAGGCTAGGGTATAGTGGCAGAGGCTGCTGCTGTCGCTGCCCCCTCCTGGGCCCAATCCTCTCCTCCCTCCACCCCAGCCTGTCAACTCCCCACCTCCTCCCCGAGAAGGCGTACCACCACCTGATGGTTGAGGAATGCCATCCGGTTGTTCTTGCAGCACTGAGGGCCAGCGCCAACTCATGCTGGTGCAGTGCCAGCACTCCCTCCTCACCAGGTGCTGCAGACGTACTTAACGGCACATTTGCAATACCTAGTGCTGTGCACAATACCTAGTGCAATACCTGCGCACAAGTGAGCTACTGGCCAAAGAGACATTTGAACTGAGAAAGTCGGGACTCTTATGGCACACCTTAAAGAGCTCTGTTATGCTGAATACTAAAATGTTGTTAGTGTAGGGGCACGTCTTTTATTACATTTCTCTGCTAGGCGGATTATACAGCCTCCAGTACTGTTTATTTTGACACCTCTCTGAGCTCTCATCTCAGAGGCACATAGACACAAGAGAGTCACCGACACTGTATGTTGTGTAGTAGACACCTCCTGCTTATAACCTCCCACAGAACACATTACTGATCATTTAGTCAAATGTCAGTTTTCCACAACAGTCTTAGTGAGAAATCTAACTTTATTGATGATGAACACAGAAGTGCTGTATTTTGTTTCTGCTTCTGAAGGTTTCCACAACATGCTTCCTTCCTGTTATTCCAAAGGCCAAAAGAAGTCAAAAGACTAAAGCAAAATGGTTTCCCTTAAAAAAAGAAAAAGAGGATGACATTTGGAAAGGACAAAATTCCACAAGAACAATATAAATATTCTTCATTTCAGAATTGTTAAATGTGAATTCAATCAATAATCAATCAATAGTATTTATATACTAAATAAATACTAATAATAAATAAAAATAAATACTAATACTAATAATCCTAAAAATAAATAAATGATTTTTAAGACATGTTTATATTTTGATGAATAATAGAATTGCTTTCTTGCTTAATGTTTTTGGAATATAGCATACTGTGGTTTGTGCCGTTCAGTTCTTGTGTTCATGAAGAAAAATAATTTTTAAAAGCATCATCATACAGTAAGACAAGTCTGCTTCTTTTAAGGATGGTCAAAAGAAATCTGTGACAGGTAACACTTGAAAGCCTTGGTGCAGTTAAAATAAGCCATGTGACTAATTTGTTCCAATGGAACTTGTCTTGTGGCTTTCAGTGGGATTCAGTTGTGAATTAGCTGAATTCGGTCCCAAGTGTCTTACATATGCACATAACATGATCCAAAGACTTGCTTCACAAATAGTCAATTACAAATAGCTCACTAAGGGCACAATCCTAACCAACTTTCCAGCATACACGTACTGTAGCTGTGCCAGTGGGCATGTTCTGCATTTTGCAATGGAATAGTCATCACAAAGGCCTTCTCAAGGTAGGGGAATGTTTGTCCCCTTACCTCGGAGCTGCATTGCCCTTACCCCAGTGATGGAAAATTGGTTAGAACTGTGCCCTAAGGGTAGTTTATATACAGCATGTCCCTTTCTACAGTGTTTGACAATTGGGGCATGCACACCTGTTAGCAGAACATGTTAGATTACAATAGGAAGTTGCCAAGGAGAACCATCTCTACTGTAAAACAGCAGCAATCTGGGTTCATTCGAATTTGGTGGTTGCAAATTTAGGAGACATTTAAAAGTACCTTGCAAACATGAAAAGCTCACAGTGGAAGACATATTTCTGTGGGTCCATCCCACGGCACAGCTGCAACATTTAAAGGCCTACAATAATGTGCCAATCATGAAAGTCTATGCCACAAAATAGCCACCTGGCTGGGACCAAGAACAAGCAGTAATTATGCTGAACACCTACACAATTGCTGTAAACATTACAAATAATGTAGAGGCACATTTTGAAGCACATGACACTCTTCTTTTGTAGTCAAGCCCTACTAAGACTACACAACAACATTTGCATTTCAACATTGGAATGTGCTTTTAATCCTGCCCCTTATTCCTGCTTTGAAATGCTTAGAAGATCATTTCATCCCAAACTCCTGAAGTGAGTTGCAATAGCTTAACACAACTGTATAAAAACTGGAAAATTAAAATCCCAAAAAAAGATAAAAGGACTTTTAGAGCCCTAGACTTTGCATGTTTACTCAGAAATAAGTTCCACTATGTTAATTAGGACTTATCAACAGGTAAAGTTGCACAGCATTGTTTCTTTAAGGTAACAGATGTCTTCCAGAGTGCTGATTGTTTAACCCTTGATGCACATAGCCTAATCTGCCTTGTCAGTTTCATGAACCACCAAAAATTGGGTTGTGACACACTGGTGTGACACAAACCCAGTGTTGGAGAACCACTGACCTAGACAATAAAATATACTCTTAGGCAAATGTCTCAGTTTGCCTTTTGATGTGTTTGATGCTTCTTTTCAGCCAAGATGATGGTGTAACTCCCACTGAGCAGCTCAGCTCTCCCAAATCCCCTTCAGCAACACACCTTAAACCAGCTCCGGTATTAACCCGGTATGTATCCACCTTCACTGGAGATGCACTCTATTAACCCGGCATGTATCCACCTTCGGTGGGAAA
>JAJKFI010000035.1:4293055-4311038 GCA_029204185.1 Lerista edwardsae | reverse complement strand
TAGGAAACCATACAGGGCCTTAAAAAGCCCTTAGGGCTTTGTGTTTGAAAGCCCTGGTCTAAATAACTCACTTTTCTTACCACCACCATGGAGAGCAATCGTCGTAACACCAACAAGTAAGCAAACTTAGAAAATAGGAACTTCTAGACCAGGAGCATAAAACTAAATTCAGCCCATGGAAGCTCTTTATCCAGCCCATGTGACAATGGGGCTCTCCCGGTGCTGTTCTTTCAGCAGTGCCATTTCTGCTGAGGCTCTGGGAGGGAGAGATGGAAGGGGGCCTCAGAAGGCAAGGAACGGTGGGAGAAGGGGTATACCAAGAAGGGAGAGGGAGGTGCTGCCAAGGTGCGGGGAGAGCCTAATTATCACATGGGCTGCCCTTTCAGCTGCCCCACTTTTGCCAAGGCGTTCTTCCTTGGAAGAGCTGAAAGAGCAACCTGTGTGATAAATCAGCTCTCCCACATCTTGAAAAAATGATCAAGATTTAAGTATTTTGTCTTTCTCATTTCTCATCTCCCTTCCAACTCTCAGCAGGTGACATGAATACTATTTGGCCCACTGTATGAAATGGAGTTTGACACCCTTGCTCTAGATTATTCCCTCCCTTTGGGAAAGTTCTATGTCATTCTCCAAACAGCTCCCCATAGCATTACATAATTTTCTATGACATTCTTATTATTATAATGCATCATTATTATTCTGTTTTATCTGAGAAATGTGTAACAGTGGTGGAGATAGCTGAAACCCCCTGTTTTTCAGACCCACATATTCAACTCATGTTTTCTTTACTACCCATTTTACAAGAGCAAAAATATGAGAGAAATTCATTTGCATATCCATAGAACTCTAAAGATAACAGTGAATAGCAACCCTTTCACTCATTTCACAGCTTTCAAATGAGATTCCAACATCTGTACCACTTTCATTTGCAAAAAAAAAAAATGAATTTTATGTAGAGCAATCATATGAAGCATTCTGGTTTGATTTTGGACAACAGTATATGATTATCTTTAGTTCAGAGGAAGAGTTAGTTACTCAGCAGGCATATGGGCCAAAAAACAAATACAAAATGTAGAATTTGAGAAATGCCAAGAACACACTCTTTTAGGCTGCAATTGTATCCACACTTATTGGAAGTAAGCCCCTTTGACTATAATGTGACTTACTTCTGAGTAGACTTGCATAGGATTGAGCAGTTAGTTACATCTTTGTTAAAATGATGAATAGGACACGCATCTTTTAAATCTGTGTTTAGGTCACCGCCTCAAATTAATTACTTCAATATAGCCTCACTCCCCCTAAATTTGGGGAGTATGGACACATTCATCAAACAGGTTATGAGAAGAGGAGGATTGCCCACACTCCACCAAATGTGGTGCATCCATTTTTCATCACAATACAGATATAGCAGATATACATGATTCCTGACCGCTTTCTTTTCCCCCACGCCTTTTAAGGAATAAGCATTGGGCATTTCAAGCATTTGGACACTGGAATGAATGTGGTGAATTACACACCAGATACTTGAACATGGAAGTCACACCTGGGGCAGGTTGAGGCATGCACCATCTTACCACTGCACTATGTGTTCACTATGAACACATTGCCAACACAGGCATCACGGGGGCCAAGCCCCTCAGACAATGATTTCAACCCCCTCAACTGCCCCTCCATTGCTGGGCCCACGGCTGAATCATCAATTAGAAATTAATATAAGGCTGCCACCCTGAGCATGTGCACTTAAATGTTAAATCCATTGAAATCAATACAACTTCCTTCACATGAAATATGCTTAGGAGGGAAGCATTCATATGAAACTTGGCATTATTTATCTTTCAGAAATGTATCAAGTTGGACAACACAGGCTTTCTAACCATCTCTCTCTCTCTCTCTCTCTCTCTCTCTCTCTCTGCACTTTGCCTTTTGTATGCCTTCACCCCAATATTTTTGTCCAGGGCTGCCACTGTTTATCAGTGCATGAACAGACTAGTCAACTGAGGACTACAGCCCCAGGCTTCACTACACAAGCAGCTTGTCTTGTGACTAAATTGTTCCTATACTAGAACAGTGTACCAATGAGAGTCTTGCATGTAGGAATGCCTTTCTCCTGGGCATTTTAAAAAATCCCTAAACATAGCAATCAAGCATGTCAGAGACAGGCTAGGTTGGAATCTCTCTCTTTGACATCTAGTTCTCTATGGGGAGGGAGAGCATTCAATCATGCTTTCCCCAGCTTGCAATCTGAAGAGGCACATTCCAGGAACAATGACACAATGAGCCATTTGCCTAACTCAGACCTTAAATGATGGTGTGTGATTTCCTTCTCTGTGTTAAACTAGAATCTGTCGCTCAGAAAGCCTTGTGGTTTTGTGCTTGAGATCACATTTCCATCTCAAAATCCCCAAATTGGATTCTGATGTCTTACACACACACACACACACACACACACACACACACACACACACACACACCTGGTGTCAGGTTTGGTTTGGGCAGATGCTCAGGTTTTTCCCTGGTAACAAGTTCTGGCTGTCATCAGAGTTGGTATCTTCAGGCAAACTGCAGGCCACCAGAGGCCCCCATCGCCTGGTTTGCTAGCTGTAAGGTTTGCTTAAAATAGGCTCTGAGACAACCAGGAAGCACGTTTGTTACTGATGATGCTCTGTGTACCCAAGTGGTACTGGGCTTCTGTTCTTTCACCAGGTCTTGTGTTCCTTCCTTCCTTCCTTCCTTAAGAAGTCATATCCCAGAAGTCCTTCTAGGAAGCACTATAGTCCACTGTGGAGGCCTGGTAAGCCCCCTGCTTAATATATGCCTTCTCTCCACCTACTCGGTACCAGCTCTGCAGGACCTCCTATCCATGCCAAGTGGCTTCTCTGGGTTCTAACAGGAGAATCCCTTCTTCTTGCCTTCCCATCTAGATCTCCAGCTATACTTTTGGGAAATGCTCTTAGTAGGGGCTTTGCATTCTAATGTTACTTTAACCACCGTCTCAGTGGTGTTAAATGTAATTGTGTAACTATCAAGCCAATCCTCAACATGTCCATTCAGAAACAAGTCTCACTGAATTCACGGTGCAGTCATCTGTGATGTTGTGCTGACGCTACGTGCTGTATCCTGCATATATCCTGCTAGCAGTAGCGTTGACCCAAGAGTGCGGGCACCAAGCCGCAAAGTTAGTGCAAGGATGGTTCTGGGAGGAAAGAGGGCGGGAGGGAGGGCGGTTCTGGGTGGGGGATGAGCAGGCCGGTGGGTGTGCCAGCCTGGGAGGGGGCGGGGCTAATATGCAACCAGTAGGCTGCATCCAAGGCTCTGTCCCTGGGGTGCATGGCCCCGATTCAGGCCATGTGCCTTCCTCAGATCTGCGCCTGCAGGACAGCAGGCACAAATCCGAAGAACCTATCTGGAGGCTGGAGCCTGCCCTTGCCCTGGGGAGGCTCCCCAGTGCACCTAAGAGAGGAGATATGATTGCGCCCTTCAAATATCTGAAGGGCTGTCATATGGAAGAAGGGACGAGTTTGTTCTCAACTGCCTCTGAGAGTAGATCCAATGGATACACAAACTGCAAGAGAAGAGATTCCAGTTGGACATCAGGAAGAAATCCCTGATAGTAAGGGCAGTTCCAGTGGAACAGACTGCCAAGAGAGGTAGTAGATTCTCCTTCACTGGAGATCTTCAAGCAGAGGCTCGACACGTAGCTGCTGGAGATGCTCTAGGTGGATCTCCTGCTAGAGCCGAGGGTTGAGCTAGATGAACTTGTAGGTCCCTTCCAACTCTAGGATTCTAAGATTCAGGGCTGCAGAATTGAGTGCATGTAAACCAACTGAGGCTGCAATCCTACACACGCTTACCTGAGAGTAAGCTCCAGTGAACACAATGGGACATACTTCTGAATAGACGTGCATAGGATTGTGCTCTAACTCTTGCTACAACTTATTTAGACATCTGACATACAATTAAGAAGCACACAGGATGTGCCAAATATATCATGAGCATATCATATCTCCATGCATAAACAAGCCAGAGAAAAAGATGCCATAAGTCGCTCTGGGTTCCGGCTGATTGCTGCAGTTCTGGGAATCTGGGCAGATCTACAAGACTGGTTTATATAAACTTGGCTCATTAGTTGAGTTTCGAAATATGCTGCTACCTTCCAAATTTTTCTTGGAGGATCCCTTAAGTTAATTAAAGTAAGTGCTTCAAGCTGTCAGCCATCAACCCCCCACCCCTTATTCAGCGTCTTCCCCAAGATTCTAAAACAGCAGAGTCACCAGGCTGGATGAGAAGACTTCTGGTGTGAGGGAAAATTACTTGCATGTTACCAAAGGCTAATAGCTGGTCTTTATAGGAAGAGATTAATTAATGCAGCCATCTAACAGTCCTCTGATGACAACAAACCAGGTGGATCGTGAGCTGGGCTTATAACAAAGCTGTTCTACTCCATCATTTAACCAGATGAGACAAAATACGAGAATATTCAGACATTGAAAAGGCAGTCCCTACTGAAATTCTTGGAGTCATAATCCTGACTCTTCCACGCTATTACTTAGCTCTAAGTTCCACCCTATTACTTAGTTTTAAGACAGTTTATAGCATCTTTAGAAAAGAAAGAAAATACTAGCATTGACCTTTTTTGAGCGGTCAGAAGAGGGTGACCCTGAGTTGAGAAGCAGTCACTGAGACAATCATTCAATATGCCTCACCACTGGTATTTTAATAGCACAGTATGACGAATTTGGGGAGGGGATGTTGCACACACATGTACACATGCACAATGATCAGCTGACCACCGAGATTATGGAATGACATCATTGCTCAAATGCCACAAAACATATATACAGTAAGTCTCTGCGTGCTGTGAAATTATAGTTCAAAAGCCTTCTTAGACCATAGCCAGCCAGTACATGCCAATGAACTTCCTCCTGTAAGGGGTATCTTAACACAGACATTAGTTTTCTTCTCAACATGCCTTAAAAGATGTTTATGAATATGGCAGCCTGGACCAATGTTTCACAGAAGCCGATCTTTAGCAGTCAGGCTTAAAGCCAAGCCAAACAGCCTGGTCCTATGCATGTTTACTTGGAAATAAATCCCACTAGGGTCAAAGGGACTTAATCCCAAGTAAGCATGCACAGGATTGCTACCATTGTTATTCAAGGCTTAAAGATGCTTCCCCTATCTACATAGTTACTAGAGAGATGCACTTGCCTGTTTTTTTCCCCCCTGTGCTGGACTTACCACAGGGCAGTTGTAAACAAACACACACTGTATTCCATTAAAATCATTTTAAAAAAGAAAATCAACCACAGAGTAGATGAACTGTGTTTCTAACTCTGAAGACATCACTATGCCTGAAACATCATATAGGATGAGGCAGTGAAGTTTATAATTGCAAGTTTTCTCCAGGGTTTTTTCCCCTCTAAGCAAAATTCATACTATACAGCACGCAGAATATATAGAATGTGCTTCATTTTATTCTAAAATGTCACAACGCCTTGCAGATAATTGCTTATTTATTTGCCCTAATGGATTGCATGTAGGCAGCCCAACCTGTGGATGTTAAACCCAAGTTCTTGGATATTGAGCATATTTCAAGCAATCTAGCATGACTGACTTGTGGGCAACAACTTAAGACTGCAAGGTTTAAGAGGAAGTTACTCCCACTGAAAATCAGTGTGACTTGCTTGTGAGTAAGCAAGTGCCAAGCTGTAGGAAAACAAGGCCAATCATGCTTACTCACAAGTAAGCTCTACTGAGATAGGCACCTATCTCCAAGTAAATAGGGCTGGGGTGACAGACGAGCTGAAGGAATAGTAGATGCTGCGCTTTTTCACATTCACTTACTCCTGAGTAATCCCATTCACTTAAGTAGTATGAACTCACAGCCATTTGAAGGATTGGTCAAAGACCCAAGATCCTTGTCTGTTTCTAAACATTCAACATTTTATTCTCAGAAGCCAATGCAAACAAAACAAAACAAATCAAATCCAAAACAGATCAATCTAAAAAATATTTGCGTTGAGCTATACAAGAACAAACATTTGGCTCATTCATCCAAGAACCACCTGTACGGTTCTCTATAATAAAAGCAATGGACACTAAAAGCTGTTTTCTGAGCCGAAGTTAAATTTCATTTCATATAATAGTCACACACACACACACAAGTTTCCTTAAAAACCTATTCACTACACCCATTAGCAAGTACACATTGCTGATAGACAGAGGAGGAGGGTTTTTTAAAGCCTACACAGGGTTGTGTATTTACTTACTGGGTGTGGACTGAAAGACTACTACAGCACACACAGCCACATTGTTTAATCACACAGTACTCATTTCATGCAGAATGCTCAGATATTTGGATAATGGAAAGCAACAATATTACAAGATTCCGTTTCCAGCAGGGAACACGCCCATCAGCACCCAGCACAAACAAAAGCATCCTCTTTCTAGCATCTTCGTCGCTTCTTCGAAACAAACATCAGAGCCCTCCCTGTGCCCCACAGCGCAAAGAGCCTTATAGTTTGAAAAATAAAGGTATTGCTGCCAGCCTCCGATCGTTTTTACCTTTTTGCCCTTCTTTTTCCTGTGAGCAGGTTTTGCCGGCTTCTCTTTGGCTTCTTCACTCATTTTTCAGCACATGAAAGGGACGCTCTGTAGATCTCTGCTTGTATTCCAATGTCCAGAGCCACAGGAAAGATCACAGCACTGAAACCAAAGTCCATCTGCTGATGTTTCTCAGGCAAGTAACAGAATAACTGCTGCTTAAACACAGCTCCTGCTCCTCCTGTACAGTCTGGAACTGCTGCTCGCAGCCTTGATCTGGTTTTTTTTTCTCCCCCTCAGTTAAGAAGCTGGGAGTTGAGATAAGCAACTCTTCCTCCGAAGGATCAATGCCCCTTCTTTTGTTCTGAACTGACAGTTACCCCAGGGGTAAGACCCTGGCAAGATTGTGCGCTTGTTCCATCCACAGATCCTTCCGAGCCTCTAAATGGTCCTGAAGAGCACAGAAATCAGCGTCAGCTTGCTGACAGGTCTCCGAAGCTTTCACCAGCGGATGATTTGCTGCTCCTTGCAGACGGAGGAACTGAGGGTAAATTGCTCCGATTCCCGAGAGCGCACAATACCAGTCCATGTGTTGAATGTATCAGGGTGCGTGCAGCAGATCAGGAAGCCTCCAAGAGAGATCAGGTGGCTGGATCTCAATAATCCCCCTCACTAGACCCATTCCAACCATTATTATTTTTAACTAATAGACAGTAAAATCAAGAACGAGCACAAGCACTGGAGTCTTGCTGGATTCATGTTTACATCTCCCCACAACTAGGCAGCCCTGGATCCTTCAGGAGCTCCTCAAATTGCCTAGATTAACATTAACATTTATTACCCAGTTAATTATTTATCACATAAAAGCACCAAATATTTTCCATAAAACCGATTTACAATGATTCCTGTCTCCCAGCACTTCCAACCCAGTGAGGATTCCTGTTTGCAACGGAAGATTTAAGGAACATTTTCTCCTCCCCCACCCCTTCCCCGACGTAGATCTCACGGAGAAAGTGCGACATGCCTCAAGTGCGTCTCTTCAGAGCCTATGGAGGGTTTCTGGATCGTATTTCCACACACTGCTGACCTACTCAGCAAATGCTTTGGCCAGCTATGCCCAGGACTCATGCGAACAGTCAAAAAAGATGGAAGACACCATTAAATCACTACCCTCTTAAAGGAATAAGAAAACTCATTCAATACGTGCTAGAACACACACTTTTTAAAAGGCTAGCACACGAGCGTTCACCATAATGACTTTGAAAACACTGTTGCCTTTGAATTTCTTATTCCTGATATTCAGTTCCTGAGACCCAAAGAGCCACATGTGGCATTCTGCGCACGCATGAGCTTCTCAGTTTTCCTCTTGCACTGGCAGACCCCAGAAGCCTTCCAGACCAACCCTCCGTGAGACACGAGCAGTATTACTACTGTGCATGGTGGAAGCACTGTCTGCTCTGGGTGTAGATTCCAGGTGATATCCAGGCAATATCAGGCAGTTGTGGCCTGACCGTGAGGTGAACTGATGTGGCTTGCATTGGTGGTGGGAGGAGCAGTGGATTCAGGGTGCCACTCTCCAGCCCACTGCAGTCACAAGCCGTATCGATCCTGTTCACTCAAGAAGGTAGCAAATCACCTGTCCCCTCAACATGCTCCTTGTGTGTGGACAAAAAATTCAGGAAGCTTCTTATTTCACACAGTCCTTTGGAATAAAACAGGAAGTGCCAGACATCTGGGTTTGTGAAAACCATGTGAGGAGTACAGTTTTGGCAACAACAACAACAACAACAACAACAACAACAACAATAATAGGATTTATATACTGCCTTTCTTAGGTCACCAGATTTCTCTAATGACTATAACTCAAGGCGGTTTACATAGGCAGACTTCATTCAGAAACCCGAAGGTTTTTACAATTTATACAGAAATGTTCTATCTTCCAAGAACTACACACATACAGATGGATCTTTCTGGATTTAGTCCTTCTTTCTGGCCGCCCGTTTGTCTTCTTGCTGGCTGATAAATGGCTTCCCTGCTCCCACCAGAGAAGCGGCTGAACTTCGGCACAACTCCCCCTCATACAAGGCAGCCGAAGCTCAGCTGTTAATCAGCCGCAGTTAACGAGGTCTGACGCTCACAGAGACTTCCGGCTGTCCCGAACTGGCGACCTTCAGATCTTCAGCTCTTATCTTCAGGCAAACGGAGGCATTAACCCTCTCGACTAAATCTTCTGCAAACATGGGCTTTTTTCTTTCTGATTGCAGATTGGGCTGATTTGGAGCATTGAGGAGGCCCACAGAGGGGGTTGCGGGACCCCCAACCCTGCAGGAGGCCAGCGGGACCCCCCAGGTAGGGCACAAAAGCCCTTGGTGCCCATGGTGCTGTGATTGCTGGACACTGTCAGGACACCCATAACTGGACCACTCCCCTTAAGAAGAAATGACCCAGTTTGGGCTCTCAATGGTGGGTCACAACCAGTGATGTCATTCAGGAGGAACGGACCAGAACGGGCGTTCCGGGTCCTAACGGGCTCCGTGGCTGGTTCTGGGTTCCCGACAAGTGCCAATCAAAAGTGAGTTCCTGTTCCTAAATCATTTGAATGACACCACTGGTCACAACCCACCACTTTGGGAGCCACTGGTGTATAGGATTGCAGCCAGAGGTGGTAACTGATTACACCATTACCCAGTGGTTCCCAAACTGTGAGTCGTGGCTCCCTGGACAGCTGCAGAAACCAGCCAGGGGAGCCACAAAATCCTCGCAGAAACCCTGCCACCCTATAAAATGTATAGGATTTTAGCCCTGATGAGTAGCTGCAGCCTATGGCCCAGCAGCTCAAGAGAGCCTCCTGTCAAAAAAGTTTTGGAACCACTATCATTAACTATTTGCTTCCAAAAGTTTCTTCCTTGTACACTTCCATTAATGATTGTTAAAAGAATGAGGGTTCTCGGAGGAGCTGATAGGAAAAAAATGGCACCATACAGTTGGTGATTGCTTCTGTGTCAAAGTACATTACAGAAGCACTTCATCAGCTCTATCTCAGCTGAGTACGAGAAGCAGAGAAATGCAAGTGTTTTCCTAGAAGCTCTCCTCAGCACAGCAAAAATGTATTGAGGACAGGAGGAAAAGTCTCTGAATCTGTAGTCTGAGAAGATGTTGATAAATAAACACTAGGAATAGGCCTAGCTGGGGTGCTAAGCCTTCCTCTGGGCTGTACCACTTCAGACTGCAGGTGGAGGTTCACATGGCTGAATGCTCCTCAAGAAGACCAAGCCCTTCTATACAGAAAGTAGGTGTCAGAGATAAAAGCTCTAGCATTTTCTATGCAGATTAGGGCATGATGTTTTCCCATAGGGAAGCAATGAATTGTGTGAGCCTCCACCTGCAGTCTGAGGTGGTACAGCCCAGGCAAATGTTTACCACCTCAGTGAGAACTAAGCCTTAGACCAGTGGATTCCAAACTGTGGTTTGGGACCCACTAGTGGGCCGCAAGCCAATGTCAGATGGGTCGCAAAGCAACTAGAGCTGCCATATTAAAATATGAGGAAATGAGATGCTGGAAAGCGGGAGGGCTGTGTGTTTATTTTGCTTGTCTCAAGGTTGTAAATAGGCTTTTTCCTTTCTGATTCACTTGGTTATTGGAAAATGACTGAGAAATAACCCAATTTATGGCTGTATTTTCAGGAAGGCAGCAGGCTCTGGCATCACAATGACGGCATTTCCAGCCAGGACATCACTTCCAGTGTGTCCAGAAAGACTGTCATTCTAAAAAGTGGGTCCTGGTTTGAGAACCACTGCCTTCGACAGTGAGGTTTTATGAAAGATGTAAGAGAGGTGGTTGTACAGAAAGGCAGAGGACCATGTTCTGTGTTTTCTTTTTAGCTGGATGGCTGCAAAAACACAGCACCCTCCCTAGATTTGCATTCTTGTTTAGGGGTGATGTCATAAAATAAAGTGCTCTCTGCTGGCTGACTTGGGGAAAACAGTTCAAAATAAAGCTGGAACTTCAATAAATGAGTGTGTTCCAAGAACACTGCTGTGAGAAGGCAGGTAGGTGTCAGAAGACACCCTAGGTGTACTTCCTAGGTGTACATTTTTTAAAAGAGTGTTATAATAAACACATGATTATAAATGAATGCATTATACAAAATCACCTGTCGGGAAGCAGTCATTGGCTCTAACTCCCAGCTGAGTGCATAAGGTGTGAAATGGCAATCATTTGCCTAAAAGTAAATACTGTGGCAATGTAATTTTAACAGGTAAGAATGAGCCTTAAACATAGAGCATCATGTTTGAAAAACTCTAACCCTTGCAAAAGAGTTCTTTTTTTTTAATGCCCAGCAACCCTGTAGCACAAACAGGCATTTATCTGTGAAATCCCTAAAACCACATAAATATCTGTAAAGTTTTCTGTAAAGTGGGGAAATTATTTTTGTATCTCACATGCCCATATACTTTTATAAAGAGAACAATTCAACTGGGTTCTACAGAACAGATTCCTAGTCTGCCGGATTAGGGACCCTAGTCACTCTGGTCTCTAATCCTGCTTCAATGTTCAAGTTTCTCCAAATATTCTGCCTCTCTAGAGGAAAGATCACACATGAAGTCTTGCACTTCCATGAGGGTGTTTGAGCATTATTTGATAATATTAAAAAGGGGTGTTTTGATATTCTTTACTTATTAAAATACTTGTGGAGATTGTAGGGTTGTGCCTTTAAAATCTGAGGACTGGGGAGGGTAGAGTCAGCTATATTCTTTTCCACCACATTGCTTAATTACAGCAGAGTTTAAGATGTGAACTTTCAGAATCTTGGCGATGCAGATCTACTAGCAGAGTTCTATTTTTAGATCAAAAAATAGCTCACATAAGAGGACAACAGGGTAGGCCAAGTGAAGTCTACCAGGACAGGTCTATTTATAAACTGGTGCATGCAAAAGGAAGGGGCATGTGGCCCCTGTGAAGTGGGGAGGGAGCATTTTAAGAAGAAAAATCGGCCACAGGTCACTTTCAGCAGCCAGTAGATATTCCAATCACCAGGTTGGATGATGGTGGGGGTCATGAAAAACAGCATTCAAGGAGTATTGGGACCCATGGAAGGAGATGATTGGCATAAAGCTGGGGACACGCTGTGCTTATGGAAAGCTCCTTTTTTGCAGGTTGAATGGTTTCTGCTGCCACTTGTGTCATATGTAATCTGCTGTTGTATGCTATTCATTTCACCCTGACTGGGGACAAGGTCTAACATTTGCTTTGGTCAACTTCACGGAAGTCAGTGATAGGGAGAGAGAAATCAAATGAAGATGTTTCTTCTGGGACCAGCAAAAAAAAGTTTGGGCTTATTGACTCCATTCATTTATATAGCTATATACGCCCTACATTTTTCCACACCTGCATTTTCCAGGGACTGTATAATACAGCACATGAAAATGAAGATTCTGAACTGTGTCACTCAGTTGTGTGCCTATTTACTAAGAATCCCATTACGTTCAATGCAACCTACTCCCAGATAAGCGGGCACAAGGCTGCAGCCCGACTTTAACTGACTCATATTTGCTTACTGACAGCATCAGCTGATCAGTAGTTTCCTTTCAAGGTTTCTTCTACTCACCTTTCAGAAGCCAACGTTTATTATTTGAAGCATTCAACTTTTAATTGGATGTGACTGTTCTAATTAAGAAGCTAACATTGCAAGATGGGCCTTAAGCTCAAATATTGGGAGAAAAAAATTACTTATGATATCATGCAATCATTAAGGGAACGATAAGTGAAAATTATTATATATGATTAGAGATGTTTGTTTCTGGTGTGTGTAAGGTAAGATTACAACCAACGTTTTAACACAATGGGCTTACATCTGAGGAAAAAAAATATAACTCAAGTGTACCTTGGGTGGCCTTCTTTTTCTATACTCTCTCTGTTTCCCTGGGATATTCCCTGGGATATTCCTGACCACTGACTTCGACTTCACTTGGCTGCAGCAACTTGAGCAACAAAAACTTGGCTCCTCGGGTACTAATTTTTGTCTCGGAAGAGTAGATATAGGTAATAATCTTGGCCACTGACCCCCCAAAACTACCTTCCTCCTTCCTACATGTAGTCCATTGATTCCCTCCCTATATTTTGAATGTTCTCTCCAGTTTTCTTTTGGGCACATAAAGGCAAGAACTGGAAAATCGACCTTCAGGCTTTCCAAAACAAGGGGCCCGTAACAAATCCAGCAAGACCTACAAGTGTTTAGAGTCTGTTTATACAGAACAAACTGCGTCTACCTATACTTCCTCAAAGGCACTGAGACACTGTTTAAGAGACCTTGTAGTGGATGGTAAGCTTCCATTCTAGACCCAGCCTTTTTGCTGTTTGTCTCATAGTATATACTGAGCCATCCGTGTACTCCTGGGCCCTGGGCACACTCTCCATTTCTTTTCTTTGCTTGGTTCCTTCTTTTTTTGCACTGGAACCTGTTTTTCCCAAGATATAATGTGCTCTCCTCAGCAAATGACCTAACAAACATAACACTATGCACACTTTCTGCTCAACATGATCTCTGACATCTCTCTTGCTTCCTTCCTCCTTCTGTCCTAGAAAGCAAGCACACCCCTCCCTCTCCCTTCCTGCTCTAAGTATCAAACTTCCTTTAGAATAATTATTTGATCTCTCTCTCCCCCCCCCTCTCTCTCTCTCTCTCTCACACACACACACACACACACACACAAAGACAGAGCGCAGTCCTAACCTGCGCTGGAATAGGCAGGCCATCTCACCTGCACTACCTCCTAACCACGTTAGGAGCAGCAGCAGCTCAGCACGGAGCAAGGGGGGATTTTCCCCTTGCCCCGGGGTAAGCCCCAGCCAGCCCTCTGGGGCTGCTCAGATCTGAACCTGCACAATAGCAGGTGTTCGTCCATGCAGCCAAGAGCAGGCTGAATCAGGGCCGCCCAGCCCGGGGACTGTGAACCGTCTCTGCCCCCCTCCGCCCATGGCACCACCCTATTATGCCCCTGCCTGCCTCTGGCACACCCTTGGAGCAGCCCTGCACCAGCAGGACTAAGTGCTCGGCCAGCACAACTGGCAGGTGCTGTGACATTTGTGTGCCAGCACGGCTGCTTGCAGTGGCCCAGCAACCAAATCCACAGTGCAGACATGCCTTATGGCAAATTTGCGATAGCACTGGTCCAGCGCAAGAGCGCTACACCAGCACAACGCCAGGTTAGGATTGCGCCCTAAGCAAGTTAATGTATGTTTATTCATTTATTTGCCCTTTATTGCATCATTAATTTGTCTTTGAATCATTTGCTTTGATTCCCTTTCCTATTTTTGTAAAATTATTTTTTAAAGTATTCAAACGTAAGACTGTAAAAGTATTTACAGTCAAAATTTGACTGTAAAACTATAGAACAATAACATTATAAAATTATATAAAAAGTATAAAAAGCACCGGAAGCTATCAAAATATGTATTTATTGAGCACAATGACAGACAACATGGAAGATTAAAATGAGATCCAGCCACAGTATGGTTAGAAATATGTTATTGTGATTTGATCATCCTGGACTCTCCCTCTTTCTCTTCCTCTATACTAGTCTAAAATACGAATTCCCTATAAGTGTGCCATGACCAGCAATCAAATACTATTTAATACATTTGCTTGGAAATATGTGTAGGGCCATCAGAGGTGTATCTAGGGTATGGCACCACAGGGCACGAGCCCTGGGGCGCCATAAGGTGGGGGCGCTGTTGGCATGGCCCCCCGCCCGCAAATTTGCAGGCCCCCGCGCCCCGAGGCACCTCGGCGGTGTCCCGGCCTGCCACTGGGGCGCTTTAAGCACTCGAGTGGCAGCCCGGGGAAGGAAGCCGCCGCCACCGTGCATCCCAAGCCAGGATGCGCGCCGGCGGCTCCCATCCTGGGCTGCCACTCGAGCCCGCCAAACGTCGCAACGTCATGACGTCGCGTGCCCTGGGTGCGGTTTTGCCCAGGTACGCGCCTGAGGGCCATTCCTAAATGTTCCTGAGCAGGTGTGGTAACACCTGTATTGATAACATGCTGTGAAACTTATAATTTTGAGCTATACGCCGCAAACACAAGAATTGTTCTCTGAATGCACTGCTTTTTACATCTTATTCTTGAATCTGTTCAAGAATATGACTGCTTCTGTGAAACATACCACACAACACCCAAATAAGTCGGTTGTACCCCTACACACCATCTCCCATTTATGATGTAATCGCTGCAATTAGAAGAATTCCGTCTCCAAGCCTGTCTACCTGGCACAATGCAGAAACTCCAAATCCAGCTAAAGGAGTGTAAAAATATTTGACTCATTGATTCATGGACATGTGCCAATCATGATTAAGCAAGCTGAAAGGGAGCATTCAGCCTAATGCAACATTCCACAGGTTTACTACCCTAAGCTGATTTCGAAGTGGCACACCATCAGAGGGATCCAGGAACAGGTGCCCAAAATTGAAATTGTCTCATTAATGAAATTCAGGATAACATACTAGAAAAGACAACATGGCCATGACAAATCCAGTTAGGACTGCAACCTCACAAATGTACTATACATCGTGCATTTTGGTTTATGCTGTTTTTTGTTTTATAGCAAAAACCCCTCGTACTTAAGTTATTTGAATAGGATGAAAATGAGATCTCTCATTTAATCTTCAAAATATCCTGAAACGTAGGCTGGGCTTGCCTTTCTTGGCCAAATGGGAATTTCAAACCAGGCCTTCCTAGTTCAATATTCATCACTTATGTTTCTTTTGCAAACCAAGGGAATGACAAGCATGGCATTCACCTGCAAAGAGCTACTGAAGACGCAACTTATTGCTTCAGCTACCTACGGCCAAATCCTATCCTTCCCCATCACCACCTCCCCAGGAGTAGCTGCGACAAAAAATGGGCATGTTGTATCTGAGTTGGTGGTGGATTTGGAGGCTTCAAAGGCAAAAGGGGACTTAAATACCCTTACTCCTCCATAAGCCTTCTGCTCCAACAAGGGGATCCTTGGACTTGCACCAGTGAAATCAATGGCACAAGTCTGAAGAAAGAGCGTGGGAAGCTGCAGAAAAGGGTAAAGGATCAGGTATGCTCCACTGCTTTCAGAACCACCCCCTCTCCCAAGAGAGCCTCCCCAACCCCCATTACTGCTACCTTACCTGCTCTGGCAGGCACAGGCAGCTCTGATGATGGATTGGGAGAGCTGCCAGAACTTGCTTCCGCTGTTGCAAAAGGATGTGCACAACAGCCTGATAGGACTGGGCTGGGTGGAGAGACGGGATTATTTTATTTGCCATGAAATTAGACATGTGTCAGTCACTGAAGGCACCAGTACCTTCACAGAGAATTCAGGGCGCAATCCTAACCAAATTTCCAGCACTGGGGTGAGGACAATGCTGCTCCGAGGTAAGGGAACAAACACTCCCTTACCTTGAGGAGGCCTACATAACTGCCCCCCAACTGCAGGATGCAGCACATGCCCCATTGGCACCGCTAGGTCAGTGCTGGTTAGGATTGCATCCTCAAACTGTGTGTACGCAAGAGGCTAAAATCCCACCCCCAATTATAAAGCAGCCTTTTCGGTAACGATTACTGTAGTGTTTGCTATTGAGTAATCCAAAAAGGCTTCTACCTCAGACTGCGATGAATGGCATAGGGTGGTTCTAGGAAGGGTGTGATGCTTCTTTCTTCATGCAACTATCCCCATTTCATTTTCTGCCATTTGGTGTTAACAATTTTGTTGCCTTCACAAAATCCCTGGCCAAATGCTGCATATATAAAAGGTGGCCAAGACATCTAACCCAGCCAGCTGGCAACTCTGGAGTGGTCCTGCTCATAGCAGGTCCAGATCTTCAGATGCAGTCACCTTGACCCCACCTTCCACCAAAGGGGACTTATTTCAACCCATAAATTGGATTTTGAATTTGGACGCCAAGAAGTGCTTGTGAAGACTTCTCAGCTTTACTGTGCCAAGTCAAACTCACTGTCAAGTATTCAGGTCCAAGAGTTGGCAAGATCCAGTACACCAGAGCTTCAGCTGCTGGAGCAATAAAGGGGTAGCAGCAGCAGCGCGGGATTGATCTGTGGAATCATTTCAGTCCCATGTTAGGGAAGATTCTGGGCTGCACTGAAAATATCCCAACTTGATGCACCTGCAGCTACTTCCTCAAGTCAGCAGCCTGCATGATGTACAGCAATGGTTCAATCAGAAAAGGGTTCAGGACGATCGTGCAGCGAGACAGAAGGTTTTTTTTTTAAGTTTACCTGGGGCTCACTCTGGCTTTCTGAAGACCCCCCCTTCAGCCCTCCAAACCGCTTTAAAAAAGAAAAAATGTCCTGTTTTTGTCGCAAAACCAAAAACGGGTTTTTTTTCTTTTTTAGAGGAATTTGGAGGCTTGTGGAAGATTGCAGAAGGTGGGGTCACAGGCTCCCTGGATGCTCCAGAGAGCCATAGCGAGCCCCGGGTAAATTAAAAAAAAAAAACCTTCCATCTCTGGCAGCAGCAGGCTCATCCTGATTGTGTTCTTGCTCCCTCCCCTGTCCCGTCCCCCACTAATACTTACAGGGTTCTCAAAATCTGCGTAGGACTCTGGGAACCTAGAGTCAGCCACATGGCTCTTGGCTGAAACTCCTGCCTAAACTCTTATGAACAAAGGATACGCATTACTTGGAGAGTTCATCATTAACTCACAAAGCACAGAATAGCTTCAAGCAATAATTATCACAAGGTGAGGATGGTGTCTCATTGTGTTCCATTTATCTGGATGCACACTCATGTGGAATTCCATTAATGACTTCTCTCTCTGGGCTCCTTTGCATGTAATAATGCATCATACACAGAAAAGTATTTAAAAACCTACCACTCCTGTCATCTCTCTCTCTCTCTCTCTCTCTCTCTCTCTCTCTCTCTCTCTCTCTCTCTCACACACACACACACACACACACACACACACACACAATATGCAAGTAAATGTAGAAGAAAATTCCTAATTTAGATTTAGCCATTCACATAAAAAATAAAAGCAGCTACAGGAATGTTCACAGTTGTGCTTTTGCTCCTAATTTCTTGGTTCACAGACAGAACGGGCAGACAACACTCCACCTCACTGCCTTCTTCTTTCTCTCCTGCTCATGGGGTTGTTGGTCCTGGCTTCTGCAAGAGAAGAACAGACCCAGTTCCGGCTGCCACAGAAGCAGCCAGTGAAGTTTCCAATGGCCATAGTTCATTTGCTCGTTTCTTCCTCGCTAGTACATTTGCACATGCAGTGGTTCCTCTCTTTGTCAGAGGGAACCATATTATGCGTCTATCTAAAATTCAATTTAAAGTGTGCCTTGTTTTGTTTCAGAGTAAATATATAGTATTCTCAATTCAAATTAGCCAATATTTTGGAACCAAGATCTCAGTGAAACCACAGAGGCATCCTTTTAAAAAAAAAAAAAAA
>JAJKFI010000035.1:4251083-4288055 GCA_029204185.1 Lerista edwardsae | reverse complement strand
CCCGGGCACACATGTGAGTGGGGGGGTCAGGGATGGGACATATAAACACCCGGGCACACATGTGAGTGGGGGGTCAGGGATGGGACATATAAACACCCGGGCACACATGTGAGTGGGGGGGGGGTCAGGGATGGGACATATAAACACCCGGGCACACATGAGGGGGGGTCAGGGATGGGACATATAAACACCCGGGCACACATGTGAGTGGGGGGGTCAGGGATGGGACATATAAACACCCGGGCACACATGAGAGTGGGGGGGGGTCAGGGATGGGACATATAAACACCCAGGCACACATGAGAATGGGGGGGCAGGGATGGGACATATAAACGGGCCATCTGTATGCCTGGTGAGTGGGGGGGGGGGTCAGTGATGGTACATATAAACACCCGAGCGAAGCCAGGTACATAACAGCTAGACTATATATATAAAATCGGATGTGTGTTTGTACGTGTGTTTGTGTGTATGCTTTGCATAGGCTCCGCAACGCCTGGACCAATTGGCACCAGACTCGGCATGCGCATGCCTTGTGGCCTGGTGACAGACACTGCGGGGGTCAGGGCTCCCTAGCGCCCCTGGGGGTGGGGGCACAGAGGGCCCCACATGAAAATGGTCGCAAACGGCCGAAATCGGTGTCGAATCTGTAGTTTCCAGGGTTACCGAGACAAGCAGCGACGCTCCCGACGCTGTTGGAGTCCGGGTTCAGCCCCCCCCTCAGCGGGGGGGGGGGCAGAATGGGTGCGAAACAAAACATCCGCCATGCCCTGCTGGAACGCCTGGAGCAATCGGCACCAAACTTGGCACGCGCATGCCTTGCAGCCTGGCAACAAACACTGTGGGGGGGTCAGGCCCCCCTACCGCCCCTGGGGGTGGGGGTGCACGGGGGCACCATGTGAAAATGGTCAAAAACGGCCAAAATCGACGTCGAATCCGTAGTTTCCAGGGTCGCCGAGATGAGTGGTGATGGTCCCGACGCTGTTGGAGTCTGGGTTCACCCCCCCTCAGTGTGGGGGGGGCAAGAAGGGGTGTGAAACAAAACGTCCGCCATGCCCTGCTGGAACGCCTGGAGCGATTGGCACCAGACTCGGCATGCGCATGCCTTGCGCCCTGGTGACAAACACTGTGGGGGTCAGACCCCCCTAGCACCCCCGGGGGTGGGGGTGCACAGGGGCGCCACATAAAAATGATCAAAAACGGATGAAATCAGCGTCGAATCTGTAGTTTCCAGGGTTGCTGAGACGAGTGGCGATGCTCCCGATGCTGTTGGAGTCCAGGTTCGGCCCCCGACAGCATGCAGAGTGAGAAGGGGTGAGAAATAAAATGTCCACCATGGCCTGCTGGAACACCTGGAGCGACTGACACCAAACCTGGTACACATATGCCTTGCGGTCTGCCGACAAATACTGGGGGGGGGGGGTACAACATCCCTACAACCCCTAGGGGTGGGGGCGCGAAGGGGGTGCCATGTAAAAATACACGAAAACGGCCGACATTAGTGTCGAATCCATAGTTTCCAGGGTCGCCTAGAAGCTTGGGATAATTCCTATTGTTTGACCCCTTGTCTTCCTATCCTATGTATTTGACTGTCCTTACCTATATCTTTATAGCTAAAAATTAATAAAATCATCTTCAAAAAAAAAAAAGAAGAAGCTTGGGATAATTTGTTACCCGGGCAATGCTGGGTAACAAAAAGCTAGTATGGCTATATTATGGACTGGTTTCTGCAGACAAACAGCTCATCACAGAATGAGCTGTTGAGGAGTCTACGTGTTGAGGAGCTGCACAACTGAATGCACACAAAAAAACTAGTCCACATAGCAACAGCTTTGTGTTGTGATGAACCATTTATCAAGAGATCCTCTTATACAAACACCAGGATAATGTATTGGCCTTCATTAGTTTGAATTCACTAGTTTGGCTACTGTATTGTAGGCAAGATTACAGAATTGCTATTAAGCAGTGGAAACATCAATGGTGCATTTTCTTGGTATCTTCCAGTACCAAGAAACACTAACCTTTGAGTCTATATACAAAGGACTTGCCAGTTTAAGAAACATACTCTGTAGCTTCCTTGCAGGGCAAGTTCTTGCACATTATCCAATGGGCAGTTTCCATATTAAATACTTGGCAGCCCATCAAGCCTCACTTTGGGCAAAGATGATCATTATAGCCTTTATCACTAATGGCTAGGCTTGTGAGGATAATGGAAAGCATTAGAGAAATGGTATTCCATATGATGCCTTAAATTTTTTTGGGAAATAGTACACAGGTTTGCTTTGCAAAGTGCTAGCTATTTCCTGCCTAAATTCTTTGGAGGGTGATATCCAGTTACATAGCTTAAGGTTCATTACTGCAGAATGAAAGCAACCCAGAATGCCATTATGTTAAAAATACTTTACTGAATGAGAAATTTCCCAGAGATTAATGGCTGGCTGATAGTACTGATTAACTCAGGCTGGTTTCTAATCTCTACACCAAAGCTTGTGCTCTGTGTTGAGCTTGTGATCTTGAATAGTCTTTTCTTCAAAAAGCACTTATGAGATACTTGGAACATACTTGGAACATTTACTGGATGCATTTATATGTTTTTTTTTTAAATTTTGTGAGCAGCTGTACAATTATTAATGGCACTGAACATTAATATGGCGAGTTGACACTCCCTAGATGTGCCAGAAAATAGATACTGATTGATGTACTGTATCTTCCCAGGTGAAAAGAAAGTGTTGTGATCATGATCAAAATCAGATTCATCACTACAAAAAACAAGTGAGATATTCAGATTCCCCCAGCTTGCATTACACAGCTGCATTTTAAGTTGGTCTCCATTGTCCATTGTAACAGTCTTCTGGTAATTGTAATAGTTCTTCTGTAAACTGAGAACATAGGCATGCCCTGGTATCCACTGGCCTTAAGTTCCAACACACACACACACACACACACACACACACACACACCCCTGAAACCATGGATACTGGGGACATTTTTTTAAAGATAGGAGAACATCAGTGGTTTTATAAGGTAAAAAAAAGAGATTTTCTTTAATGTTTCCCTATCTTTTTAACAGGCATCCTAGTATCTGGGGATAACTGAAACCATGGATACTGAGGCATGCCTGTATTGGTAGCATTTTCAAAAGCATTACTTTAAAATGACACAGATGTGTTCTACTGTATAAAAATGTTACTAGTTTTCTATGGAAAAAATAAATTGTAATTATGTTCCTAATAAAAATTGCATTAGAAAGGCTTTTTTCTTCTTCCATCCAAGTAGAGGAAGAGTTTTTTTTTATTTCAACCAAGGCATTATTACAAATATAAAAGCCCCTTCAGAACTCAGAGTGAGCTAAAGTTGCCTTGGGACCTGGGGTGGGTGCAAGGCTTTGTTTTCCTCAGGAGAGGAAGTTAAATAATATCCATTATTATTTAACCCAGGGTTAAATAATATCTAATTTTAGATAATTTTAGGCTGGGTTAAATAATTTCTAATTTTCCTCATGGATTAATTGAAATAATTTAAATAGTTTAATTCTGTCTTTTGATTGTACTTATGAGGAGTTGCATTAATACTTATTTGGATTTCTCTCACACGCTTTGCTTATACTGTCATTAGTTTGTCCTTAATGGCAAAGTAAGTTAGTTTTCCATTAGGTTTAGAAGTGGATGTTATTGTTTAATCAGCAAAATGTAAATACAGGCGTGCCCTGGTATCCACTGATGTGTTCAGTTACCCACTGATACCATGGATATTGGGAAGCATATTAAAAAGATAGGGGACCATTAAACAAACCTCTTTTTTTTTACCTTGTTGCAGCAAAACCACTGATGTTCCCCAATCTTTAAAGAGGTGTCTCCAGTAGCCACGGTTTCAGGTATCCATTGTGGGGTCTGAAATAGCACCCCAGCGGATACGGGGGCATGCCTGTACTGTATTTGGTTTAATTTTTTTAAGGCCTTCGCTAATAATTAAGCTTTTGCACTTAACTTGAATTTATAAGCCTGTGCATGCTTTCCTATTTGTTGTATTGTAATGTTTACTCATTTTTGAATTTTGATTTAAATTTATATAAATGTATTGCATTAAAAAAAAACCAAAAAAGGAAAGGACATAACAAAAAGGTATAGTATAAAAGTCACAAAAGTAGGTTTCTGCCAGAAAGACATAACGTAGACTAGCAGTACTTGGCAGTAATGGCAAGGGAGAGAATGAGAGGATAGGGAGCTGTCCATTGGTACCCTATAGAACCAGTGCTGAATCTTAGGAGCTACACAGAGTAGGCCCAGGACCAAATGTGCAGAAACCCAAGTGGAAGTGAGCATTTCCCACGGAACAACTGGACATCTGGATGGAAAATCCACATGGACTTTCTTATATGCAAGTCTTTTTTCCCATGAAATATCCACCTTTCCACTTTTCAATCAGCAAACTCCGACTCCTTCACAAAGGTTTTGAATTTATGATTGCATTATTTGCATGGCTATCAATATCTGTGAGTTTTGAGTCTGTGGAAGTGGTGAGATGACACCCTAGGCTGAAGCCTGGTGGAGCCTTCCTCCATCACAGTTTGCCCTTTCCTTGTTTTCATCTTTCAAAAAGCAGGAGAGAAAGGTGCAAAAACTGCATTTGTTAGAATTATGACTGAGGTCTCAATCCAGAGCCCACCAGTGCGAACGGTGTGAGCATGCCACTCGTGCTGGTGTCGTAAATGTGCCATAAGGCACATGCACCATGGTTGGTAAGCTCTTACCATCCGGGCTGTGGCACCATCAGCCCTTCACTGCCCGGAGGAGGCGACTCGACATCAGCAAGAGGTAAGGTTACCCCTCGCCGATGTTGCAGGGAGTTCCTGGGCAGGGGTGGGAGTGGGGCAGCCTTGCGAGGGGTGGGACCAGGTGGTGGCTTCCACTGCTGGATTTTATAAGCAGCAGTGGCCCAGGCAGCCCGGCATGGCAAAATAGCCAGCAGTGTGCTGAGGAGCCCCATTGCAGGTGGTGGGACCTTCCCTATTGGCTGGCGATTATGCATGATGCTAGGGAGAAATTGTCATCTTTAAATTAACACCACACCTTTTCAATGATGCGTGTAAGCAACAGGGCCAATCCATCCATGATGACAACCATGAGGTCATCTCAAGCAGCAGACTGGCAGGGGGTCCCTATCATTGCTACCTGTCTTCTTCCCGGTCCCCTGGATTAGAAATAAAAGAAGGGGACAAAGAGGAAGCGGGGAGGAGAATTGTGGACCTGGCCTTGGCGGGTCGCCTGCTTGCCGGGGGGACAGGTGGGGGGGGGCGCACCGGGTGCCTGGGCGAGCAGCGGTGGGGTGCACCAACCAGGGTCAGCCCCCCCCCCCGAGGCCAGGGCAGCCGTGGAATGGAACGGACGGGCTGCCAATCATGCATAAATCCCGCCCAGCGTTCCCGTTCTTCATTACCAGATGACATCACTGGGTAGTATCCTTCATAGTCTGGCATCTCTCTGGCTGCACACACTCCCAAGCATGGCTTGCCAGGCACTCCTTCACTCTCACTGGAAGGGTTGTCATCTCAATTAATTCCAGCTGGTTCGAACTGCAGTCTCAAGTGACCTCCAGGCTTCAGAGGTGGCAGGCTTTCCACTCAGCCAGACCTCCTGCCTCTCTTCCTTTTCCAATTCAGGTAATAAGAGGAGCAAAGGTTGGCCCATTGGGAGGAAGGTGGCCAGGAGGTCTTGGGCTGCCCTCGTAAATGGGCAGCAATAGTCGTCCCTGCCAAAGAAAATACTTCCATACCAGGACACAGCTGCCTAAGCCTCTGCAGCCGAAACAAACAGTGAGGAGGAATCCTGGATTTAACTTTTAAATAAAGGGCCACAGATAAACTATTAAATAACTTGAGATAAAATTCAGTTTTGAATCAGCTGTGTCCATTTGTATTTCTAACAAATGCAATCAGTACTGTTCATTTGCAGAAAAACAGCAGCGAGAGAAGGGCTAAGCATGCAGAACACATTCAGAACTGGCAGAAAGTGTTCAGGTAAATGGTAATACATTTCAACAGGTGAGTAGCAATTAAAAAGAAAATGGCCATCAGACCAATTTCCAACTAATGCAGACTGCGTAATGTGGAACTTTCCAATGTTTAGCACAGTTTACTTTGCCAAATGACTGTATTCAGTGAGCCTATAGAGAGCAGCCAAAATTGAGTACTAATATTTGCACTTGTAATGAGTTCTTTATAAAAGGCTGATTAAAAAAAATCTATAAAATGGAATTGTATTAGTATTGGGGTATCATTCCATCTCTGATGAATCATCATGAAGCACATATAAAGGAAAGTAATGCATCACAATTGAGGCTGTAATCCTAGCCTCACTTACCTGGGAGTAAGCCCCCTTAACTATAATGGGGATCACTTCTGAGTAGACATGCATAGGATTGGGCTCTAAGCAGTTTAAGGGCAGGGGGCATAGGGAGGGGTCCAATATTCCATGCAATTTTTACAGGGAGGGTGCAGCGTTATGGTGGTTGCACTGCCATATCACTGCCATCACAGAGCTCCAGACTACTCTAATGGTAGCTGCTAGGAACTCCAATTTCACAGCTTAAAGGAAATGATGGAAGGGCCTCCATCAATGACCTGAGCATTAGGTCAGGTTATGTAAGGTAACCCCAGTTAACTGGGCAAGACACCCTTTTTCAAGTGGTGTTCCTCTTATATTTAGCAGGGGGTGAGTAACTGTCCCTCTTCACCCCACACAGTGTCTGTTCTAGTGACTGTTGCTGGTGGTGTTCTGCATTTTGTAGATTGTGAGCCCTTTTGGGACAGGGGGCCATTTAACTTTATTATTATTATTATTATTATTATTATTATTATTATTATTGCCTCTGTGAACTTTGTAAACTTTGTGATCTTTGTGTTCAAAAGCGGTGTATAAATATTGCTGATTATGTGGGAGTCTTCTGAGGTTGTAAGATTCAAGCTATGTTTTGTGTTTGGGCTTGCCGACAAGGTTTGAACAAAGCCACCAGCACTAAGTGCTTAATAGAATGAAGCTAGAACAGACTGATGCCTTCAAAGTGGCATCAGCCATGCTATTATTCAAAACAGCTTTCCTTTAAAACGTGGTGCACAGTCACAGGTCCTGGACGTCGCTGATGGCACTGGGTTCATCCAGGGTTGGGAACTCTCCTTGTCCTCAGCTGACGGTTTCAGTAAACTCTCCCAGCTTGATCGGAGGATGCCCTTTATTACCCATCCCATCTTGCTGCAACTAACAGGGCTGTACTGCTATAAGAAAGTGATCACGTAATGGATGCCTGGAGACAAGCCCAGGCAGCTTGGCATTTCTAGAACAGGATTAATCATTCTTCTGTGCAGAGGGCTGAAGCCATGCAGAACACAATGCTTAGAATTAATGCGTCTCTTCATGAAATAGTCATTTCATAAAGACCAAAGCAGATGCAAAGAAATCAAGACTGATACCATGAGTTCAGAAGTAATGCTGTGAAACGGGGCAAAGGCAGCAGTTCCCAAACTGTGCATTGGGGAGTTGCGAGAACCAATCAGGGGAGTCAAGGAACTACTTTGCCCCTTCCCAGCCAACTAGAAGCTCAAGCACATACTACAAACACAGCATGCTCTAGCTGAAATTGAGGGGGAAAAAAGATTTATGCTTTTAGCACAAGCAGAAGCAGCCAGGTAAGAACAGAGCTTCATCTTCCTATTTCCTCTCAAGCCCCTTTCTGGTGCAGATCCAGGCTCCCTAGAGCAATGGTTCTCAAATCTTTTAGCTCCAAGATCCGCGTTTTAGAATGGCAATCTGGCCAGGACCCACTGGAAGTGATGGCATGGCTGGACATGCCGTCACTGTGATGCCAGAGCCTGCTGCTTTCCTGAGAATGTAGCCATTAAGTTGGGTTATTTCTCAGCCATTTTTAAAGTGAATCAGAAAGGGGGAAAAGCCTATTTACAACCCTGACACAAGCAAAATAACCACACAGCCCCCCCCCCTATTTCCAGTGTCCCATCTTCCCATATTTTCAATGATGGCTTCCCTAGGTGCTTCACAACCCACCTAAAATTGGTTCACAACCCATCTAGTGGGTACCAACTCGCAGTTTGAGAAACAGTGACCTAGAAGATTTCACACATTTCATATGCGCATAAGGGAGAACTGTTGGACAGAGAACATGGTGCTATGAAAGGGACAGGAGGGGACTGGAGTAATGTACAGACATTTAGGGTTCAAGCCTAACCTGGAGTTAGGCCTGCATTCTCTTCCCATTTCAATAATGGCATGTTCTTCAACTTACTTCCTCAGCACCACTAGCCAGCTGTAAAACATAGGATTCTCTATATAGCCTCTGCCTATGTAACTGAAAAGTTACTGAATTCTACTATCATCACATGATTTTATTGCTTTCTTCTGACCACTCATGCTGCAATTAATAATTGATGGATCATCAATTATCCAGCATTAGTTCATTTCAGTTACTCTTGACTACTGCTCTCCTTTTAATGCTCTACGTGCCAAACACAGTGTGGTGCACCACAAGCCAATGGTCCAAGATCCTTCACACTTTTGTCTAGAAGCACTGCATGTTAGCACATATGTCCTACAGCCGTGTGGTTATTTATTTATTTACAGAATTTGAACCCCGCCTTTCTATTCCATATTGGGGCACCCAAGGCAGCTCACATCTTTAAAATACAGATACAAACTAAACAATACAAGATAAAAGATAAAAATATTGCCATAAAAAATTAAAACAAACAAACCCCAGTGAATCCCACAATAAGAAATTACAGACATTAAAAATGCCAGCCAAGAATGTCAGCCGCTAAAGGCCTCCCTAAATAAGAATGTCTTAAGGTCCCACCAAAAGGACATTAGAGAGGGAGCCGTTCTTAATTCCATGCAGAGGCAGAGCGTGGGTGTAGCCCGGGGTGGCGTGAGCCATGGGTGCTGGCACCGGTGGGGCACCATTGCGTGGAGTAACCCGCGCACTACCCTGCGCTATTTGGCCCTCCCTCCCTCCCTGGTGTCTGTTTTGCTCCAAAATGGAGCTAATCCAAGTGCAGGGAGGCGTGGCGTGGCGACACATGGGGCGGGGCAACGTGCTGGGAGCGTGGTTTCATCGCCCTACCATGGGCGCACTTGGTTCATCTCTGATTCCACGGGGAGGGAATTCCACAAACATGGAACCACCACCAAGAAGGCCCTATTTCTGGCCGCCATTCCCTTCACTTCACCTGGTGCCAGCAGCACAGTCAGAAGGGCCCTCGCAGATTACCTAAGAGATTGTATGGAAGAAGGCGGTCCCTCAAATATCCTGGTCCCAAACTGTATAGGGCTTTAAAAGTCAAAACTAGCTCTTTGAATTGGACCCGGAAACAAACCAGCAGTCAGTGTAGCCACTGAAGAAGCAGTCCGACTGACCAGCAACCACAGTCTAATTATCAGTCTTATTCCCTCTTCCACCTCTGTAACATCAAGATCATGTGATCTATGTGGCCCAGTACATATCACTAGATGCCACTCATGTGGTGAATCAATATACATCATCATAGCAATGTCAAGAAACAAGGCAAGGTGAAGTAGATGTTATGGAGGTAGGAAATAATGGATCTGCCATTTTATAAAGCAGCCCTGAGTTGTTTATAATCGGTACTCCTGCTCCAACACAACTCACTCATGAAGTTTAGTCTTGTGCAAATTAACTTAGAAATACATCTCAGCAAGGTCAGTTGGATTTATTTCCAAATAAGTGTGCATAGGATTAAACCTTTAATACTCTTAAATATAATATGCTTTCTGATACCATGCATTTCATAGAACTGTGTGTATAAATCAATGTTCAATAAAACTCTGAAAACAGAGAACACCACATTATTCTAAACAAGAGCAGAACATCTCTTATGGATTCAGAATTGGAAATTGTTTCTCACAATGAGAGAGGTGAAAAGCAGAGTGCCCCAGGGATCTGCCTTGGGGCCGGTGCTTTTCAGCTTGTTCATAAATGACCTGGAGACAGGGATAAGCAGCGAAGTGGCCAAGTTTGCGGATGACACAAAACTTTTCCGGGTGGTGAAGACCAAAAGGGATTGTGAATAGATCCAGAAGGATCTCTCCAAGTTGGGGGAATGGGCAGCCAAATGGCAGATGCATTTCAACGTAAACAAGTGTAAAGTGATGCACATTGGGGCAAAAAACCAAAACTACACCTATAGGCTTATGAGTTCTGAGCTGTCTTGGGGTGCTGGTGGACAATTCAATGAAGGTATCGACCCAGTGTGCAGCAGCAGTTAAGAGGGCCAATTCCATGCTTGGGGTAATAAAAAAAGGGGTTGAGAATAAAAATATCATGCCATTGTACAAATAGATGGTAAGGCCACACCTGGAATATTACGTACAGTTCTGGTCACCGCACCTCAAAAAGGACATAATGGAGCTGGAAAAGGTGCAGAAGAGAGCAATGAAAATGATTACGGGGCTGGGGCACCTCCCTTATGAAGAAAGACTGCAGCATTTGGGGCTCTTCAGCCTAGAAAAAAGGCGCCTGAGGGGGGACATGATTGAGACATACAAAATTATGCGTGGAAGGAATAAGAGTTGATAGAGGGATGTTCTTTTCCCTCTCTCAAAATACCAGAACCAGGGGACATCCGCTAAAACTGAGGGTTGGGAAAGTTAAAACAGATAAAAGGAAATACTTTTTTACCCAGCGGGTAGTTAATCTGTGGAACTCTTTGCCACAGGAGGTGGTGATGGCATCTGGTCTAGATGCCTTTAAGAGGGGATTGGACGGATTTCTGGAAGAAAAGTCCATCGTGGGCTATAGGCCATGATGGATTGTGCAACCTCCTTACATTAGTAGTAGGCTATTTCAGAGTACCGGGTGCAAGGGAGTGGCAACAGGATGCAAGCATCTTGTTGTCTCATGCCTCCCTGGGGCACCTGGTGGGCCACTGTGAGATACAGGAAGCTGGACTAGATGGGCCTTTGGCCTGATCCAGCAGGGCTCTTCTTATGTTCAATGAGACATTTTGATCACAGACTGTAGACTGGCTTTTATTGTGAAGTTGGAAGTAAATTTTGAGGACATAATCCAGCCGGAGTTAAGCGCATAAGGTTCCACTGACTCCAGTGGGAAAGATTTAAAAGCATGTTCTCAGTTTACCCAAATCAAAATTATTCAAATGTTAAAAATGCTTAGCTTTGACTGAATTGCATTCTGATTTTTCTACACTTTTTTTTGACAAGGTCCAAAGATGGACTGTATGCATAGGTGGCAAAAAGAAAAGGTGGAATTATATCAGAATCATCACCACCAAACAGTGCTGTTGTTCTGGGGTTGTGGGCCACATGAGGTGTGAGCCTCAGCAGGGAATGGCACCAGACACCGCAAACCTCCATTTGGGGATCTTCAGCCTTCTCTGGGCCCATCCACCTTGTGCTCTCACCAACAATTGTGTTTTCTCAGCTCGCAAGAACATGAATTGATGGTGCCCAGAGTGGGCCAAATGGAGGTGGTCTGGAGGCAGGTCTACTGCACTAAAAGCAATGCAATAAGGTGGAAGGTCAGAGTGACGTGAATACATCATTATGTCACCCCTAAGCTTCCTGAACACCAAGCTCCACACGGCAAGTGCCACACCAGGTGCGATGCACCCTCAGGACGCCTCTGCCACCAAAGCCTACAGCACCCGGTATTCCCAGGCGGTCTCCCATCCAAGTATTAACCAGGCCTGCCCCTGCTTAGCTGCCGAGATCATACGGGATTGGGCACATTCAGGGTAGTCTGGCTGTAGACTACCAAACCAACAGAACAATTACTTGGCCCATATTGAGAATAATTCAGACCATGCAGAAATGGTTTTTGCAAGAAGTTGTTATTTTAAACTACAGGCGGGGGCCCGTATCCACAGATCCTGTATCTGGGGTTTCAATTGTCAGCTGATCCAGAGGGCTGCTCCCAAAGTTCCAGTTAACGTGATTTAAGGCTTACCTTTGTGAAAATGCTTGTGCTTTACAGAGTCACTATAAGCCTACAGGCTTATTACAATGCTTATGCTGCCTCCTGGCAGCCTGAACGCTTCAAAAGACGCAATTGAGGTTAACAGGGAGCCCTGTGGCTTATACCCTGAAGACTTATAGAGAGCATTTTTACAAAGATGAGCCTTTAAATCACTTCAATGGGTGTGCATGGGGGACCACGGACACAGGGTTCCCCAGATCTGAGGGGTCTGTGCAACACATCCCCCATGGATATGGGGGAATGCCTGTACTACATATGACTCTCAGCTCCTCACATGCTTTATATTGACAGCTTTCTGTGTTCTCAGAGACAGACAGTAGTGCACAGGTGACAGGGACCAAGTGCAACTTGCCACCCAAACTAAGCCCTCTCACATAACACATTTTTGTACGAACCTGGGACAAATTTTTCTTTCCCATTCAACTGAAACTGCATATAATCATTTTGCCTCATCTGGATTAAAATTTGGCAGAGCCTCAAAGGGACCAGAGCAGGCCTATGAGCTGCCTGTTGGTAATCCCCATCTTAAAATAGTCATAATTAGTTTATCTGCCTGCAGCAGAGGCGCACGCATGCGCACACGCACGCGCGCGCACACACACACACACACACAGAGGGAGGGGGAAGGGAATGAAAACAAAGGCAATCTAGCAACCTTAAAATTTATTCATTTTCCATCCAAGTGCATATCTTTCATTGTGATTATAATTATCCCCATGCCAAGTACTGGGACCCATGCAAGGCAACAATAATCTTTACAAAATAAAAATTAGCTCTTTGTAAAACAGACTATCACTACACAATTTGTCACTACACAAATGTCTCCTACATGCCAATGAATGTAGAATAAAGAAGTCTGTCCTGGCATAATTTCAAAATAAAAAAATCACTGACGAAACTTCCTGGTCAGCTGAAGAAGAAGGTTTTGAAGTTTAATTTTCTATTAGACTTTGTATTGAATAAGCTCAACTGGTGATACCAATATCTCCTTCATGTAGATAAGTCAAAACAAACCACTGGAGATCATCACTGGAGATCACCTAATGGGAATAGGAAACTGGTGGGAAAAGACAAAAACATTTTTGCCATTTTCTTCTAGACTAGACGCTCAGAGAGCCTCAACGAGAAATGCTATTGAGTCTCACTGGAATTACTATTCTCACAGATTGTGTATTTTAATCCAATATTCATGAAAGGTCAGCACTTTTAATTGCTTCAGGTAAGCCACAACGCATAGCCACACTGCATTCTCAAACAATTCACTTCAACCCAAGCTAACAAGGAAGCAATTCTGCTGTTTTAAAAAGCAATGTAAGTGCACTACAGTTGGTTCAAGGCAGCCAAAAGTACATCATCATCACCATCAAACAGTATTTATATACCCCTTTTCAACATGAAGTTCACAAAGCAATTTACAGGCAAATAAAAATAAAGTTGAATGGCTCCCTGTCCCAAAAGGCCTCACAACCTGGAAAATAATGCAGACCACCACCAGCAACAGCCACTAGAAAGACACTGTGCTGGGGTGAACAGGGACAATTACTCTCCTCTTGCTAAATCCATTTCAGCCCCACTGATTTCATTGACAAGGTTTAGCACAAGCCCAACTTTCTCCCACAAAATCAGTGGGATCAAAATGCATAACTTTGACTGAATCAGGCCCAATATGGGGGGGGGGAATGCTCTATACTAGGTGCAGCCAAACCACAGCTCATGCGCCACATGCAGCTTTTCAACATACATTCTGTTCTTGTTATCTGCTAGGTTACTTACCTGGAAACTCTCATGGATAGCAAATTAGCAGATAATGAACCACTGATTCTATGGGATCAATGGGGATAGGTGCATGAGGTACCTTATCAGAAGAATCCATCAGAGACCTTCAGGAAACCAGCAGAGTGCAGCAGGAAGTGCCAAAAGATCTCTGAATGCTAGAGACCTTCCAGAGGGTGCAGAAACATTCAGAATGGTGCCCGTGACCAATACAGACCCCTTAAAAATGGCCAGTGGAAGCATTGGTTAGAGGTGCAATTCTGAAGGTCCCTGCAGAGGGACTCTGCAGCCTCTAAAAGGTCTCTGCACAGCGGATAACAAGAACAGAGGTGCAGATAATGAAAGGTAGGCAGGCAATTCTGCCCCAAATTGCGAGTTCACATATAAAGAGAACTGACTGTATTATGTGTAGCTTGCAGAAATATGTTGGCTGAGCTCCTTTTTGCATCACAATTAATATAGAAGGTAAATTAAAGAATGTTTAAGCTTTATAATTATTTCCCAGGTATAAATTGAGAATTCCTGGATTAAAATGTAAGTTTAATGTTCATAATGAGTAAATATATGTAAGAGAAGTTCCTCTTATATTTAGCAGGGGGAGAGTAACGGTCCTTTTTCACCTCAGAACAGTGTTTTGTGTTTTCTCAGCTCGCAAGAACATGAATTGATGTCTAGTGGTTCTTTCCTGGTGTTTTTCTGCATCTTTTTAGATTGTGAGCACTTTTGCAATTCTACCATCTGCAATGCCTCCTCGCACCTCAAAAGGCCCCCAGGATACAAATGGAAGCCATTTCCGGTCACATTTGGTAGGCGTTCCAAGGCATGGGGACGCCTGCAGCCCACGCCATTGGCCTTCCCAGGCCTCAGAACACCTTTTTGGATATGGCCAGAAGTCGGGGACAGGCACTGAAAGTGGCTTCTAGTCATGTCCAGAAGGTCTTCTGAGAGGTGGGGAGGACCATGGAGTAGGCCACAGGCCAGTGCAACCTCCAGAGGGCCCAGCATGCAGCACCAGGACCCTGCCTCATCTGCGACTCAAGCGTCTGTGGGTTTTGGTATCTGTGGGGATCTTGGAACAAATCCCTCACAGATACTGTTGGCCCACTATAAACCATTTTGTTAATTTTTTTTCATTGAAAAGTGGCATATAAATACAATTAATAATAATTTAAATGCTTCTTATATACTGTGGCTCTCAAACATCTGAAGTTTATCATATGGGGTCTTATGTTGGCTACCCATGTTCTATACTGTTTATTTATTTGAAGAATTTATACCCCGCTCTTTCCTATGCCGAAGCAAATGCCCAAAGCGGCTTACAGAGAACAAACAAAATACAATGTAACCATAATAAGTGAAAATATAAGTAAAACACATTAAAACAACAACAAATTAAACATTAATGGGAACATCGAGAGTGAACTGGAATGAAAGCTAAACCCAATTCTCTATATCAGGATGTATTGGAGGGTGGGAAAGACAACTGACTAGGGGAGTGAAACAGACTATGCCAATATACCAGAGGGACAGAGGGCAGAAAGCCACAAAGGCCAGAGTAAATAGGTATGATTTGAGCCCTCTCCAAAAGGCCATGAGGGAATGTTTAGTTCTTAATTCTTCTGGTAGGGAATTCCATATTTGTGGAACCGCTATAGAGAAGGCTTGTCCCCGAGCTGCCATCCCTTTAACTTGGTTATACTAACAAAAAAAGGCACATTACATCATTATCAAATTGAGAACTAGAGTAATTGGACTGATTTCCAATGATTTAAGAGAAAGGAGATACTTTGGTTTTTATTGGTGACTAACTCTCTATACAGCCTACTCTTTATTTTGTGGTTATCTGATAGTTGCTGACCTCCAATACTGACAAGCAGAGAGAAAACACAGCCAATACTTGAAAACAAAAGATGCAATGCCAGCATCTTTTTTTCCATTTTACCTTTCGTGAGTTTCCAGGGTTCAGTCTGTGATGAACCTAAAAGGTAAATGCATAATTTAGTGGTGGGAAAAGCCTTCAAATAAAACATTAGTTTAATATCAACAAGTACAGTAAATGTCTGAAAAATGTAAGGAAAATACTACATTCAAACAGGCTCTACAGTGTTACTCATTGCAATTTTTGCAAGAGACAGGAAAGCAAATAGTTTAAAAAGTTGTACACAAATACACATGGAAACCTACAGAATGATCTGAAGGAGAACAATAGTGGAAGAAAATTGTGATAACAAAATAAAAACACGTAATACTGCTTACTGCAGTTGCCATTTTTCTAAAAACAAGAACAAAAACAAAAAGTATCCCAAATCTCCCAAAAACATAAAACCATTTTATTTGGTTTTTATTCATTATTTAATGAGGTGTGCATGGATAATGATTGTCAGCACAATCCTATGCATGTCTACTCAGAAGTAAGTTTCATTGTGTTCAATAGGGCTTACTCCCAGGAAAGTGTGTATGGGATTGCAGCCTCAGTCTGTATCTGCTAACACTACATCTCCTATATCACCTTCCTAGTACACTTTTAATGCAATTATGATTTGTAATTATATTGTAAGTTTTGAATAAAAACACATAACACTGCTTTCTGTACTTTCTACTTTGGGAAGATATTGAAATAAACATCGTTTTCTCCCACCTTGTCAGGCCACATCTTCCAATCACATGCAAGGAGAAGCAGCATCACCAACTACTGCTCCAATATCCGTATAAACAATAGCTGATAAAACGTTGAATAGGAGGGCTGGAATTTGGTGGGAAAGCTTCTGCTTTGCATGCAGAAATGTTTCAATTCACTCGCCTGCAACTCCAAGTAGGGAAGAGAAAAATTGCTGTCTGAAACTTTGGAGACTCAGTACCTGTCAATACTGAACTAGCAGGACCAATGGCTTGATTTAGTATAAGGCTGCTTCCTATAATTCCTTTGAAAAGAAAAATTTGGATAAAGATCAAATAATTTTGCTGAATAGCATTATAAAAGTAGTCCTGGGGGATCAGATCAAAGGTCCATCTAAGGAGCACCCCATTTTCCTCAGGTCAAACCAGAGACTCCCCTCCCACTCATATTAAGTGGTCCATTGAATTTGAATCTGGGGGTCCCATATGATTGCCATGGCCAGCAATTCTTGAGACAGACCAATCCTCCACCAGTTTTTCCAACTCTGGCAGTATGAAGAATGAAGTTACAAAATATGTTTTCTTTTGTCCTTCCTGAATGTAATGCCAATCAATGTCGATGGATGTGCCCGACTTCTAGTGCTGTGAGAAGGAAAAAAACTGATTCCATCCACTTTCTTGACACCAGGCCCAATTATACTAATCGCTGCCACATCCCTCCTTCCTTATATTAGTAATTTTTTTTTTCTAAACTGTCACACCAGATTTCTGATCCAGATGGATAACTGATGTGACTAAGTATGAAGCTACTTCACCTATTCAAAGTGTCACTCACCTTGGGAACTGGCAGCAATATGAACAGAAGATGTTCTTATATCCACATGTGACAAAGAGTGTGAAAGATTTCTTCCTCATACCTTAAGCCTAATCTACAGCCTCAAGATAATAATAAAGAGAGCTGTGGACAACTTGGACTGACCCTTTGTGACTTCATAGAACCACAGTAAGGCTTTAGTTACCTAGGAAACCCTTTTTGCTTTGCTTTGCCTATTATATGAAGGCTCCCTGAACATGATCAAGCCATTCAAATAATAGTTCTTCAATGCTTTGTACTCCTTTATTCCTCCTTTAATCTAGCAACCTTACAAATATGTAAGCTGCCACACCTGTGCTGCTCTTCTTCCATGATGCTGTGCAGGGGGCAGGAGATGGAGGACGTCAGTGGGGACTTCAATTATCTGAGTTTTAAAAGGCTCAGAGAAACAACCAGAGATCAGACACTATTATACAGGCATGCCCTGTTCCAGACCCCACTGTGGATACCTGAAACCACAGATACTGGGGACATCTTTTTAAAGATAGGGGAACATCACTGGTTTTGCTGCAATAAGGTAAAAAAAGGAGATTTGGTTTTTCTACCAATGTGGTGCTGGAGATTGCATTTCTACCAATGTTGCTCTAACGCATGATTGGTAGAAAATGGTGACGTCCCAGTATCCATGGATAACTGAAACCATGGATACCGAATCAGTGGATATCAAGGCACGCCTGTATTGCCACTGAAATAATGCAGGTTTCTATATACAGCACACTATAGGGCTGATGAAGCTTATAACAAATGAGGAGGAGGCAGTTCCTACTCAACCCTGCCAAATGACAAGTCTGATCTCTATGTTCTGGGCATTAATTCAATCGCATTTTGTTGAAGGAGGTGTAATCTGCATGTGTTGTAGCATAGTGGTCAGTGCAAGACCAAGATCTCCTGGCACCCAAGGCAGCAGGTCAAACACTGTCCCCCTTAACTGGAGATGTGCCTGCCTCTGCTCCTCTGACGCTCTAGCCCATCGCTTTCCTCTCTTCCTCATTTCTCCTTTGCCCCCCCCACTTGCTTTTCCAATCCAGGTTGTGGGAGGAGGAGGATCCTTAGAGAAGGCTAGTGAGTGGATAGAAGTGGGTGCCCCCTGCCAGTCTGCTTCCTGAGGGGACAATTTCAGTTGATCTCATGGACGGGTCAGCCCTGATAGCAGCAAAGACAGTATATCTCACCTTACCTACAAACCTGCCATATGGTTGTAAGCACGCTACCATCATAGTCTGGTTGCACTGGCCTCTGGCAAGTTCTGGGAGGCACGCAACCCTCTCTGTGAACTTCGCTGATAAGGTAAAAAGACCCATTTTGCACACACAAAGCACTTCCTGTTTGCACATGAAAAGAGGAAGTGCTTTGCACTCACAAAATGGGGCTTTTTACCTCATCAGGGAGGCTCGCAGAGGGGGCTGCGGGCCTCCCAGAACTTGCCCAAGGCCCACTGCACACACACACACACCAAAGAGATAAGTACCCCCAGGGTGTCCACAGGACCCTTAAGGGGGAATGGCCCAGGAACGTTTCCCAATGGGAAACTCCCAGGTTGCAACTCCCAGGTTGGGAAACACTGCACTAGAGAGTCCACTGGGTTTGCCTGAGCAGCTCTTTGGATCCAAGCCAAGTGGTTCCCAAACTGGCTCGCCAGGCTGAGATCACGCGAGATCTCGCATGATGGTGCTGCCACAACAGGGTGCCATGATTAAGGGCACTGCAGCAGCGGTAAGTTTTGGAATCTCTGCAATAGCCTATTATACATGTTCCAGAGTGTGTGTAAGAGAGTGGAATTATGTATACTATCCCTGACATTGGCCATCTAAACAATTATCAGCTTTGCATTATCAGACCCGATGCATATGAGCTCTCTCCATGAGACTGGGGACAACTTGTGGGCATGCAGGTTGTGCTCATGCCACATTAGATCCAATCAACAAATGGAGGGGGCAGTAAATACAATTTTAGTTCCTTCTCTCTCCATATATTGAGCCTGACATTTGAAACATTTTTAAAAGAGCTATAGTACAAGACATACTTGGGTTTCTATGTGAAATGGTCATTCATTTATTTTGGTAATGGCCTATGACCAATACTTTTTTATATCATAAACCTGAGCTGGCTATTCATATCTTCTTACTATTAAATATTTAAAATTCTACTAAGTACTGTAACAGGAAAATATAAAAAGCATGCAAATATCTGTAGAATCAAGTTCATGATCTAAAGCGATAGTACAAAACAGAAATGTTGCCCAACACCTGTTTCCATGTGTAGGTGGTCCTGGGTATGTGGACAGAGTATGTGATTCAAACCAGACTTGTGTTGTTTTTGAATAGACTGATACCAAGAAAGCATCAGGACCACAAGCCTCTAGTAAAAGGTGAACTTTGATTCTTTGATCCAACCTGCCCCAATAGATCTGGTTTGGAGACAATAGGAAAATTCCACGCTGTATCTCACCCCACCATCCTATTCAGGACTACAAAACCATGTCAGAGTCCTGGGAGTCCTGCCACGACTCATAGCCACATCATAGCAACTGTAACCGCTCACCCTACCTAGTCTGGCTACAAGACCATGCAACGTTTAACAGGGACTTCTATACACAACTGATACTTCATAAAAACTGTTTCCTCACATACACCAAGGACTTTTCAGAGCAGAGGAAGTGTCATCTAATAAGATTATTTAATTAATGGCCAGAAAACCCTTCAAATTAATCCAAAGCATTAAATGAACATTCTTGCATATTGAGAACATGACATTTAAATTATTTCTTCGTACATTCAACCATCAGTCAAGACTAAAAGCCATTTGGCTATCATTGTTAGAAAGCAATGGGTTCCTCCAGTGTAAATGCTAGTCAAAGCTGATTTAGAGTGCAATCCTAAACTGGAGTTAGGCCGGCATAAACTAAGCCAGCAATGTTTGGCCAGCACAAGAGCCACCATAAAGCGTGTTTGGACTATTCTCGGAGTCAGAGAGGATGGCTCATATCTATGTGTTGGTCTCTCTGACTCCGAAAGTGGTCCAAACATACTTTATGGTGTCCCTTGTGCTGGCCAAACTTTGCTGGCCTAACTGTGCTGGCCTAACTCAGTTTAGGATTGCGCCTTTAGTCTCTCCTACTCCAAAATTATACAAACAAGAGACTGAATACAGATAATCCTCAGCTCACCTAAGGCAGCTTTCCCAAGTAATTTGTGACTTAGAAGAGGAATAAGAAGTGGAGCCAACTTTTGAAACGTGTCACTTACTGGTCTCCTGAAAGAAAATTGCCCAAAACAACTATTGAAAGTTCTACACTGAAACAGGACAAGGCAGAACTCTGGTTTCTATCTGGTCAAAATGTTACAGGTCCAACTGGGAAATTACCCTTTTTTCAGTACCGAAGGTTGCCAAGCCAGAAAAAACATTCTGTGGTTACTGCAAATACAGGAGATGTAATATAGCAAGCACGTATCCAGAGGCATCACTGGGGAGCAGGCTGCATTTGTCGTACACCATGTATGCGCTGTGAATATATTTTATTGGTGGCCACGTTTCAATCTAGCATTTATACAAGGAGATGTGAAATACCTATAGCCATTTTGCCAGCTGCATTCAGTAAGATTGAAGGCATGCAAACAGCCCTTCTGACCACTACTGTGCAAGCATGCCATCTAGATCTAACAGGTTTAAGCTTAAGGAGGGAGACTTGGGTTGAACATCAGGAAAAACAAGAGTGGTTCAACAATTACCAATGGAAGCGGCGGATTCTCTCTTGCTGGAAGTCTTCAAGCAGAAGTTTGACAGGCATCTTTTGGAGATGCTCTAGAGAAGATTTTCCTGCTTCAAGCAGGAGGTTGGACTAGTTGGCCTTAAAGGGCAGTGTCTTCACTAAGGTGCATGGCCAGGTGGCTTGGCAACCTAGTAGTTTGTCTGTGCCATTATGAAGTTATCACATAATGTCTGGAAGTGGCATCACAACTAGTCATGATGCTGTGCAGCTGCTAGAGAGGTCCACACACTGCTGCAGACCTCTTACAGGGAATGCTGCTTGAAAGCCCTTCCGAGTCTATGCTTCTATAGTCCCAGGCCAGCTTCTCTCTCCCTCCCTCTGTCTCCTGCCACCTTAGCCCAGGCCTCCTCTGAGCCCATGCAGTGTCCGTGAAGGTTCAGAACACTACAGAAAAGGCCCCACACCAGCATTGGTTGCCCCACAAAGAACAAGTACATTGTGCCTGTTCCAATACATTCAATCTGACGTTCCAAAGTTCTGGGGGGGGGGGAAGTAGTAACTCTAGATAAGGCAGGACAAACAGAGGAGCAGTAAGTTGGTAGATATAAGAGGAAAGGAGGAGAAGGTAGCCAACATTTGCAGTGAAGCAGGCTACTGGCTTCCTGAAGCAATGGGTATCTGAGGCTAAAGGAGAAAAGCTAGTTTTGGCTAGTTTAGAAAAGCAGGAAGCAAAACATGGTTCTCTAATTCTACTCCCTTACTCCTGGTTAAGAGGGCTCTGCTGGTTGGCTTCCAGTTATCGTGGAGCTCCTGGCCAGCCACCCCAGGGATGCTATGGAAAGCGAACTGGCTCTTTATAGCACTAGACACTAAGCCAGCCTCCTTTGTCCCCAAAGGAAACAAAATAATTATATTTCTAAGAGATTTACTCACAGGTAAGAAATCATTGGAAAACCCTGTTCTGCCAAATTCCCTGCTGGGCCTCCCCAAGGGCCCCAATGCCTACCCTAGGCTGACTAATTTCCCCTTTAAGCAGCCTCAGAGATAGGCAAGAGGGAAGGGGTTCAGTCACCCACGGGGCCTCCTCTCTTCCAGCAGTTTTGCTTGGAATCACGGGCTGGCTAGCCTCCTCCAGACTGCCCTCATCACTGGCTTAGCTCCAAACTACTCTAGCACCAACAAACCCCACCACCAAACAATAGGCAGTCTGCTTGCCCAAGCCATAACTGCCTCCTCCACTTGGTGGCTCCAGGGGCGTGGCAGACATACAACAATTCCCAACCATAGTCTCCCAAAACAACCTTACCTTATCTAGTCCTTCAGCCAGTTCCTCAGTCCTTCCTTCAGGCAGGCAGTCCAGCCAGTACCTGGTGCCCTCCTCCAGCCCCTACCCAATGTACCATCCTCCAGCACCTATCCAGCTTCCTCTCCTACACCTCCTGCCTCCAACTTTATACTGAGGCCAGCCAATCAGTGGGCAGGCTTTACCATCAGCTATACCCATCTGCACCTGTGCTGGCCTCCCTTCATAGCCAGGGGCCTCATCAGCCTACAGCTGTGCTCCTGAGGTTTGCAAAGACCTTGGGGGTTAATGCGATAATCCCTGGCTTATCTGGGACAAGGGGCCATTGCTGATACCATTCCCTATCTCCTCGGGTATCTCCTTCCTTTTCCAATACAAACCCACAGATCTGAGAGCTTTGTAACAAGGTGAAATTAAAGCTGTACATGCATTTTTATGTCCGAAGACCTGCCACTTGTCTGTTTCAAGTAAGTTCCAAATAAGTCTATTTATCAAAAGGAGGATTTTCTTCATTGCAAACTGGGCAATTGCACTCTCCTCTCACCAGCAGAGACTCCCGCAGCTCTTGCCTAACCTGACAGCCATCACTGAAAAAAAAATCCACATGACATTATCTGTGCATATTCACACAATACAGAGACTTGTTTTAATGTTTCAGAATACTTACTTCAGCTGTCGAGGGTTCAATCCACCAAGATTGGTTCCTGGGAAAGTCCTATTTAAATAAATAGGATGCAGTCAGGAGTTGATTGGATTGCACTATTATACTGTGATTATTATACTCTAGGAAAGTTCCCCCCCCCATTGTGATGTTTCCCGTACTAAGTAATACACAGGACAGTGCGTTTAAAAGGGAAGTGATGGGATAATAAAAAGGAGCATTTCGAAGTTATTGTCACAGTGCAAGTCTAACTTTTGATGGTTATGCTTACCAAACCCCGCAAGAACACTGCATTTCCATGTCAAGACAACCTGCCTCTGGACATAAGCATTCCAGGAGTTGTAAATGAGAAGAGCATCTTGATAACACAGTAACTTATTCATTGCCTATTCCCAAACCATAATAAGGAAACATGAACTCATTGTATTTGGGCACCTCTTAATTGTAACAAAATGTTCCACAACTGAATTAGAAACACTGGATAACTTCTAGAGCAGGGGTGGCCTTCAAACATAAGGCCCAGGGACCAGATGTGTCCCACAGAAGTTCTTTATTTGGCCCTTGGGCTCTCCCAAAACCAGCTACTCTGCTGCTGAGCTGTGCTGAGCTGTCAATGCTGAAGGGGCTGCCTACATGATAATTGGGAGACCAAGATTTGCATTGGGAGACCAGGATTTTCCCTTCTGTCATTTGAAACTAAGGAGTTCCTAAGTGAGAAAAGAAGTGCTTATTTCTGGTCATGACCTGCTTGATGACATCACTTCCTGCTTTATGACATCACTTCTGGCCCTCGACAGGCATCATGAATGCTATTTGACCCGCTGGGTGAAATGAGTTTGACAACCCTGTTCTAGAGTTTATGCTCATGCAATTTGTGTGAATGCCAGCTACCTTCCCTTCCCCACCAAAACCCTTGACAAGTCACATGTGAAGGTTAAGGAACATTTGGCAATGGCACTGAATGTGGAGCTCCACTAGCAGTTCGCCTTGTGCCTTCCAGGAATTTCCCCCTTCCCCTGCAGCACTCCCCACACTACATCCCATGCCAAGTGGTGGGTCACAACCCACCACCCTGGGAAGCACTGTCGTATGCCTCTTTAAGACACAGGAGAAGGAAAAACACAGCAACACAATCCCCAGTGCTGGCCTCCAGGGGTTGTGGGGAGCCCTAAGGAGGGTTCTACGTCCAGTTTCATGATCGCAACCCAGAAGTGGGTCACAACTGCATTTTATACACAGCTTGGGGAGCCCTGTGGAGCCCCCAGAGGCTAGCACTGTGAGGGGTAAGTGTTTAAAAAAGGCCCTCTGGCCACAGCAGTAGCACAATACTGGGGATTGGGTTGCTGCGTTTTCCCCGCCAAGACTTAGGTGGCTCCCAATTCCCTTGGAGGAATATGGGAACCACTGCCTACATGAAGGTTTCAGGGCCTTCATGTAGAGCAGAATGAAGAGGGATGGCTTATGCTCAAGCAAGTTGCATAACCCTGCTACCTGGGCAAGAAGCACTTTTTCAAGTGGTGTTCATCTATATTTAGCAGGGGAAGAGTAATTTTCCCTTTTAACCCCAGCACAGTGTCTTTTCTAGGCTGTTGCTGGTGGTGTCATGCATTTTTTTTTTTTTAAGATTGTGAGCCCTTTTGGGACAGGGAGCCATTTAACCTTTTTTTTTTTTTTTTTGCCTGTAAACCACTTTGTGAACTTGAAAAGTGGTATATAAATACTGTCTGATTGAAGCATAAATTTGAGATGCTACCACCATGTTTAAAACCATGAGACTTAGGAATGCCTCACAAGGCTGCTGAGATATGGGGAATATGGCCTTGTTTATCCTCTGTTGTGGCCAATACCAACAGGTACTTGTAAGAGAGTTAGACCGTCATAAACTAAGCCAGCAAAGTTTGGCCAGCACAAGGGCCACCATAAAGCATTTTTGGACAATTCTCAGAGTCAGGGAGAATGATGGCACATGTTTTTGTGCTGGCCTCTCTGACTCCGAGAGTGGTCAAAAAACGTACTTTACCGTGTCCCTTGTGCCAGCCAAACTTTGCTAGCCTAACTGTGCCGGCCTAACTTCAGGCTAGGATTGTGCCCTGAATCTTACATGTAGACCATAGAAGTAATACACTTTTGTTCATCTTCAACATTTAGCATTCAGAGATATCTTGTATCTCACCATGAAGGTTCCATTTAGCTCCATTAAAATAATTGAGCATCTATTCAATAATGGCATAAGATATGCCATTTTATGAACTCGTGACTTTGTGCTTGCCTCTTTCACTATGACTGCAGCACACTGAAGACATTTCCCGAAAGCTCTCGAGTATGAACTGTGCTGGCCTAACTCCAGGTTAGGATTATGCTCTAAATAGATGCACAAACATTGCAGTGGCTGGTGGCCTCCAAGTGGGGCTAATTTCAATGTCTCCTCCTTCTTTCCACTTACAGATTTCTGAAACTCCCAGTTACTAGCTGAAGTAGTCTCACCCTCACTGTGGTAAAGCAAAATTGGAGCAATGCTTTCCAATCACAATTCACATCATAACACATTTAGGGTGACATTTCGGATTTCAGCACCAGAGGGGCAGGAGGAAAGCAAGCAAGCACTAAGAACAGCTTTTGGAGACTTTTCAAGGTTAAAACTGCAAGAGGAAGAGAGGCGGGCAGCAAAGAGCATTTGTCGTACATGTTTTCTTTTATCTCTCTCATTTTGACTATGGCAACATTGATCAGCAGTGGCCCAGTTTTTTTAAGCAACGAAATGCATGCTAACGTGTACGTAAGCCCACTGCATGGTCTGCATGAGGAGAAACCCATCCTTTCAACATTAGGGTCCTTGTACCTTTAATTTAGAGGAGGAAATTCTGGCAGGTGCCACTTTTCAAACTCCTGTAGCAGCACTGCAAGGTAACAAGTAGCACCTGCCAAACAGACTGTTTCGGAAACAAAGCTTGGTTTCCCTCACCTGTACAAGGATTACAAGGTAAAGGTAAAAATTTCCCCAGGACGAAATGGTCTAGTCATGACCGACTCTAGGGGGCGGTGCTCATCTCCGTTTCTAAGTCGAAGAGACGGCATTTGTCTGAGGACAATTTACTGTGGTCATGCGGCCAGCATGACTATACGCCAAGCTGAACGGAACGCCGTTCTTCTTTATCTACTCGCATTTTTACATGCTTTCGAACTGCTGGGTTGGCGGGAGCTGGGACAAGTGATGGGACCTCATTCCGTCATGCGGTCTTGAACTGCCAACCTTCCAGGCAGCAAGCTCAGCAGCAGTGGTTTAACCTGCAGCACCACCACGCCTGATTAAAAGGTATAGGAGTTCTAATATTCAAAGATTAACCATACTTATCACAATATGCATTCAGTGTGTCAGGTCAGTGAGCTGGTCAGGGCAATGTGGGCATTTCCAACTATGTGTTTTAGGGTGTAATCCTAACCTAGAGTTAGGCCAGCAAACTTTGGCTGGTACAAGAGACACTGTAAAGTATGTTTGGACCACTCTCAGAGTTAGAGAGGCCAGCACACAGACATGCACCATCCTCCCTGACTCCAAGAGTGATCCAAACATACATTATGGTGGCACTTGTGCTAGCCTAATTCCAGGTTAGCAGCGCCATCCTATTTGGCGCTTAGCGCTGATGCAATGTTGTTGGCCGAAGCCGGCCAACGCGAGAAAGGCTCTGTCCTATATCGGGATGGGGATTGGTGGGAGGGAGGCGGGGGCGGGATGTGGGCGGGCTTGGGAGATGGCCATACGGCCACATCCTAAGCCCATCCACAAGGCTGTGAGGCCCCGATTCGGGCTGCACAGTCTCCTCGGATCTGCGTTCGCTCTTTAGCGGGCACAGATCTGAGGAGCACATAGGGGAGGCTGGAGCCTCCCCTACGGTAAGGGAGAGGATGCTTCCTTGCCGTGGGGGGGGGGCTCCAGCCTCTCCTATGTAGCATTGGATATGGCGTTGCGTAGTCGGCCTCGCCATTCCAGCGCTGCATAGGATTGTGCCCTAAGCTTGCACTCTTAAAATAAGGCAGAAAAATGGGGAAATGCCTCCTACCGCTCTAAGAAGAATCCTCCAAAGCATCTTCAGACAAAAAGTCTCTTCCTCCTGTCACTGCCTGCCCCGGGGAGATAGGATTTACTGGTTAAATAAGATTGATGCATTTTTACCCTGAAACCTGCATAGACCCGTGAGTCACTAGGTGGCTTCCCCAATTCCTGTGACATCATTAATAGAACACACCAAAAACCGCCTCACACAAATAGGTATATCATATATATGAAAGGTGTAATCTCAGAGGACGGATCAAAAGAAACCTGTCTAGTATAAAAATATTTAGGACTCCTATATATGGCACTCTTGTGAAATGCATAAATGCTTAGCAACCAGAATTTTTATTTGCACAAAACAAATATAGGCTGAGCTGCCCCTATTAAACACTATCTTAATGCATTAATTTTAACGTAGTTATTTTAATCCAAGACAGCTCTATTAGAATTCTAGAGACAAATATTCAAACTACAGATTGGACAAGAATTCTTAATTGCCAGTAGCTTTAAATACTACTGTAATATTTCAGGCTTACCCAAACAGATCTGCTAGTTGATATACCAAAGGTACATAATGATGGAGGGTAACCATGGAAACACTGCACAACTACACATTTTTCCATGGCAACCAGGCCTCCATGGAATACTAATGAGTGACCATGGCAACAGGAAGTTAAAGAGAGGATGTCTGGAGACCAAGATATTTCATGTATCATTTATAAAGAAAAAAATGCATCTTTATAAACCTCTTTATACACCTTTGCTTTATACACCTCTCAATTTTTGAAACAAAGAGCATAAAAAAATAAACCCAGGGTAGCATTTTGATGTGTAAAACACCCTCTTATTTAAAACAACACAAAATATATCTTACTGCTCAAATCAATCAGTAGGTTCATTTTTTGATGTAAACAAGGGCAGACACACCAACTTCCCACAGCAAGTTGAATTCTGTGTGACATGTGAGATATATGAAGAGCCCTGATTTTCACGGCACACAAGACCAAGATCAAAACAAAACCCTGACAACTAGTAAATTATCACGTCCGAATTCCAAATATTGCCTACTTCTGGCCTCATAAAAGCTGTTTCATGCTTTTGCCAATCTCAAGGTAAATGAAATGTGGAGCGACATTTAGGGTAACAGAACCTGCTGGCAAGCAACGTTTTGCAAATGGGAGTTCAGGGATGGGCCACCATCAAGAAACAAATGTTGCCTTATTTGTGAAATTCCTCAGAGTGACTTGCAGCAGCAAATATGACAACAAACAACATCTTGCAAGAAATGCCTCTTCAGTTACCAGGTGACTCAAGCAAGGGAGTTTGGTCATGTACGGCACACGAAGCCAACAATCCTCTAACCAATTTGATTAGGAACACACAAAACCCAAATATTATGCAAAGGCGCAAGCACCCATGTGAACACACGGTGCCTTCACCCATGAACCCAGCGGCACAACTGCTTCAGTATAACGAGATACTGTGCCATCAGGGAGAGAGTGCCAATGCCTTTAACCATACGAGAGGGAATTCTGACAGGTGCTGCTCAACGTGGAAGTGTTTAAAAAGCCACACCACACCTGCCAAAAAGTCCCTCTTCTATATATCGGTTTAGGTGTGGGCACTGTGTTATCTGTTGTATGTGGTCACCCTGGCTGGGGAACATCTGCAAACAACAAAACCACATGGACAGGGCTCATCATGTTACATAAGAACATAAGGAGAGCCCTGCTGGATCAGGCCAAGGGCCCATGTAGTCCAGTTTCCTGTATCTCACAGTGGGCAAGCGGATGCCTCAGGGAGTGCATACGACAACAAGAAACTTGCATCTCGCTGCCACTCCTCAGCATCTGGCATTTACCCTATTTACCCTCACACCCTGCAGTGAAGACGCCAGATTACAGCTTGGGTTTAGCATTATTAAACACAAGTGACCAATTTTTAAAAACCTACTGAACACCTAAAAGCCGTCCCACTCTCGCCAGTCTGGGGTAGGTGAAATGGATGTCATCATCACAACATTTCGTATTTGTATAGGACTTTGATTGTGTAAAGTGTTTCACATGTATTATTTTGACGTTGCCCCAGTAACAACCCTATAAAATTAGCAGCCCCCCTGCTCTTACAACAAATGTGTGTATCTTCACCCTAATTTCACGGCACTCTTGTTGCTTTATCTACTGCAGCCACATTGATATGACTTTGATGTGTCCCTCTGGGCAAGGATGGTGAATCTGGCACCAGCTGCATTTCCCGTAGGCATTCAGATGGCCATGACAAGAAGGCGCTTTCTCTGTCCTTGCAAAGTGGATGCAACACTTTATACTAAATAACTGTTAGAATTCAGTTTTTAAATACACGATCAGTGGAACTGCATCTTATTTGTTCTGGAGCTCAAACCAGAAGAGCCACCCATGCTAGATGCAGGTCATGAGAACACATCCACTTCAAAAAGACCAAATTAAATTAGATAACTCAGTCCCCACAGCCACACTTGTAGCCCTAAGGCATGATAATCATTTGGATGCACACCCACATCTAGCCTTCCCAATTATCCTGAGGAGCAAGGCCAGGAGGGAATTCCCAGCTATTTGAAAAAAAAATACAGATTAGAATTGTTCCATTTTGACTTTAGCAGTGGCACTCCTACAAGAGGGGAACACTAGGTTCTGCAGGAGCCTGAGTTCCTGTGTAATGTAGCCCCGCCCCCTCACCTTCAGAGCCATTCGCAGCTTGGAGAACATAGCCTCCAAGCCAAGGCATGAATGGCCCTGAAGGCAAGCGGGAGGGACCGCATTACACAGGAGCTCAGGCTCCTGAAGAACTTAACATTCCCCCCCCCCCCCGCCCCCCGCCCCCCCCCCCGTAGAAGCGCCCCTGGACTTTCATTTCATTTTTAAAATACGAAGGCATACCAGACAGGTCCATAGGCAGGTGGTAGCAGAGACTAGTGATGTCAAATTGTGGCATGCACTGTACGATCTGGCCAAGAAGGAAGGATCGCCTGATGAAGACACACAGTGCAGGGAGTCATGGGCAAGTGGAATTCCTTGCTTGAAATACAAGGTGGAGTTGTGAGGGGGCAGCGGAGGATGGAGCTTGCGAAAGGGTGGGGACAGTGGCAGCCTCTGTCACCAAATCCTAACCCGCCTCGTGAGCTGGACACCCTGAGCAGGACACAAACACAGGCACAGAGCTGAGGAGACCCACTGGCACCACAGCAACGTTAGCCAGGGTAAGGGAGCGTTTGCTCCCTTGCCCTGAGGAGACCCCAGCAGTAGCACTGGCAGCCTCAAGATCCAGCTGTCACCATTTCAGCACTGCTGGAGCCCTGGACACTGCGGGCTTCAGGACTGGGCTGCCCACTGCATATCTTTGTTTTAATTTATACACTCTCTAAAGACGTGGTTCCCAAATGTTTTAGCATCGGGGCCCACTTTTTAGAATGACAATCTGTCCGGGACCCACCGGAAGTGATGGCATGGCTGGAAGTGCCGTCATTGTGATGCCAGAGCCTGCTGCCTTCCTGAGAATGGAGCAATATGTCGGACTATTTCTCAGCCATTTTCCAATAGCAAAGTGAATCAGAAAGAAAAAAACCTATTTACAACCTTGACACAAGCAAAACAACCACACTGCCCTTCCCCTTTCCAGCATCTTCCCATATTTTCAATATGGTGGCCCTAGGTTCTTCATGAAATTGGCTTGCGACCCACTGGTGGCTCCCGACCCACAGTTTGGGAACCACTGCTCTGAAGAATTGTATTTATTCCCAGTGAAACTCACTATGATGTGTACTTGAAAGTACTTGATGGATAGTAGATGTCCTCTGCAGTTTCTGAGGCTGGGGAACAGAGAAGCCATTGAAGCAGGTTGAAGAGGAATCAGTTCCCTCCTAACCTCTCTGCATCTAGTTCATGCTTTAAAAAAAAAAAGGCAGGAAGCAATTATATTTGAAGAGGCAGGTGGTAAGATTTAGCAGTGAAGAACTCAGAAGAGTGGAAAAATACAAGTGCCTCTGTTGCTACCTTTTTTTCCCCATCTGAACATCCTCTTAGTCCTACCGTGGTTTTGTAAATGTATATTAAAGACTACAGCACCATCTACTGACATTTTCCTTGTATTGCACTTCTATAGTCAAAAGAGAGTCTATATTGAATCGTGGTCAAAGTAAAGATAAGAGGGCTGGGAAAAGGTTGGCAAACTGACAGCCCCTCAGTCAAAGCTGGCCCTTCTATGCAGCAGTTGCCAATTCAGAGGCCAGAACGTGTGGAGGGAATGGCAGCAAGTGGCCACAAGATTTACCAGCAGTACACTATGGAAAGGGCAATGGGGCTGACTCACCATATTTTCAACCTCTATTCAAAACCCCTATTCATAAAAAAATGAATTTTGACTCATTTCCATTAAATGATGATACTTATCATCCATGACAAATGGATGATACTTATCATCCACATATTGGGGGCACCTAACTTCAAAGTCTTGAATGATCACTCCCACACACTTCGTGTAGATGCTAAACAACATGAGGGACATAATGGACCAATGTGTTCCAATGTCTTGCCACTAGACCACTACTGCCTCTAGCAGCTGCACTTGCAAAATGGCCACCAAGGGAATGCCCTGCCCTTCACTGGCAGCCATTTTATGCCAGCAGAACTTTGTTCCCCTGTCATGAAGCCATCTGCGCAACAGCCCAATCCTGCATCAATGTTTTCACTAAGAACACTACTAGAGAGTGGTGGCAACATCAGTTTTAAGAAAAAGGAGTGAAGTAGGAAAGTGAAATCCTTGTTAAATACAATAAAGCAATATTGATTGTTCCAGTGGCACAAACAGGGAGAGAACGTAAAGAAGCCTTTGTGTTGGACTTAAGCAGGGGTACATAATTTCAGCACACAAACATTTATTTATAGGTAGGGATGGGGGGGTTGGTGATATTTTTTGGTCATATAATTTCTTGATGAAAAGAAATCAAGAAATCAGTGTTATGTGAGGGTTTTTTTTCCAAATTTTTACTGAGAATTGTATAAATAGCGCAATAAATAAGGGCGCAATAAATAAGCGCAATAAATAAGGGTGAATGGCCCTACAAAGGCAAGCAATCACTGGCACATACATCCTAGTCTGAAACGACCTGCTCAAAAGTTCCTGAGTTGAACTCTGGTTGCTGCTTAGAGCATCAAGAAACTGCTGCTTATTACTTCCACATTCCGGTAAAGTCGCCCCAGCATGCACTGTGAACTATGAACACATGTGTTCGTAGTTTAAGCAAAATTCCTCCTATTTCTGCCCCTCCTGCTGATCCCTTGCTGAGAAATACTTGTGGATTCCTCAAAACTGTGTCAAAAATCAACAAAAGCAGTGTTATTTTTGTGAAATTGATCTACATTTGGGTCAAACTGTAAAAAATAAAAAATTTCCCGATTTGATCTAAATTTCGTTTTATGTAGCATTTTGAGTAGAAATTCTAATTATTTAGCATTCTGTGTTGATCTCCAGAAAAAAAAACCATCCCTATTTATAGGAAGGTCTCCAATTACGAGTGTTTCAGAGACTAACACTGCAACACCTTTTTGTCAAGGTTTTCTTTTTGATAGGCTAGAAGTCACATAAATAGAGTACAATCTACCCAAAACATCCTGGTGTGCAAACCACCCTGAAATTAATAGGGACTGCCGAAGACTATCCTCCATTCTCCAGTTGTTTCAACTGGGCTTGGACAGCCAGGGTGGTGCAACAGATGGAATGCTGGGCTTGGTCTGAAGTTCCATGCAGTTGCAATTCACTCTGGGTGGCCTCGGGCAAATCAGGCTTGCTCAACCTAACCTACATCAAAGGAATCCTTTTCACACATTAATTGAATGCACTGGTGCCTGCTGCCCCACTCCCAACCATCACGTTTTCAGCTGCAGACCTGAACCAGGCATGGAGACTGCTGCATGTGCAGAGGTCCTTCAAGTTGCTCCGCAGGGCAAGGTCAGCAGACGCTATCCTGTTCTCCCACGTACACCCCATACACTAGTGTTATTCAAACTGTGGGTCGGGACCCATTTGGTGGATCGCAAGCTGACGTGAGGATCCCATATAAGATCCCCAATAGTGTAGAAAAGTTCTACACGTGTGCGCAATAGGCTCTATTCACACCTTCAAATGAACACAGTGAGGTTGAAAAAAGACAGCAGGCACAATCTCAGTGGTTCTCAAACCTTTTAGCACTGGGACGCACTTTTTAGAATGACAAACTGTTTGGCACCCATTAGAAATGATGTCACAGCCAGAAGTGCCATCATTATGACTCCAGAGCCTGCTGCTTTCCTGAGAATGCAGCAATAAATTGGGTAATTTCTCAGTTATTTTCCAATAGCAAAGTGAATCAAAAAGGGGAAAAAAACCTACGTACAACCTTGACGCAAGCAAAGCAACCACACAGCCTTTCCAGCAGCCCAATTTCCCATATTTTCAACATGTTTGCTCTAGGTGCTTCATGACCCACCTGAAATTGGCTTGTGACCCATTGGTGGGTCCCGACCCACAGTTTGGGAACCACTGCACTATCGTATTCCCTTCCCCCTTCCTCATGTTTACTGAAGGCAGACACAGTGTGTGCAAATGGCTATCAACAATGCTGAAAGCTGCAAACTTCAGTTTATATTCATGATCATTGAACTGGGTTTGATAACTACAGCCGTATTTATAACTGCTGTATTAGTGCTGCTCTAAATGTAATGCTACCCTCACCAGATTGGCTTCTGTTTAGAAAAAGGGCCTTTCAGAATTAAATTAATTCAGCACTTCACATTCTTTTGGTCTTACACAAATAATACATATTCCCCAAGGAATTAACAGAGAAACCATCGAATTTTGTAGCCTCCAATTTTTGTCCTATTAGGTTGAACTAATTGATCTCTGCAGAAGACAATGGCCCAGGCATAGGCATCTGTATTTTAATTGCATGTGCAGGAAAGCATTAACAGAAAGCCTTGCTCATCTTCACCAACTTTTGACGGGAGAGGGATATACTGAAGGGTGGTGCAGAACTGAAAGGAGCAAGATGATGATGAGAAGAGCTGCCAATCAAAACGTTGCTCAATATAAGAAACCAGGGATAGGGAAATAGATGGTTTGGGGCAGTGATGGTTTATTATGCATCCCTCCAGCAAACTTCCAACCTGCTCTAACTGAAAGCAGTGAACCCTACAGAGTGAGCAGGATTGATCTAAGTTTATGTGAGAACACAGAGAGCAGTAAAGGGAAAGCTAGAAATACTTTATAAACATTTCCCAAGTTCAGGTTGCTAAGCAGCATTTCCAAAGAACAAAAGAAAGTAACATGTTTTAAAGAAACTTTAATGTAACTACTGTATGTAGCCCATCGCAGAAAATGTGCCTCTCCCAAATCACTCCCCAACCCCAGATCCCCTTGATACCCTTGCAACTCAGTACGACTAAAGCCCCACTATTGTAAGACTATCGTCACTAGATACATCCATACTGGGCATGCTTCATTATAGCATTCAGTTAAGGCAGCACTTCAGTAGTCTTACAGGCAAAAGAATAAAGAAACAACCAACTATGCAAGAAAGGCATAAAAATCATTTTTCCAATCGACGACATTAAGAGCGCAATCCTATCCGGGAGAGTGGCCAGCACAGTTAGGCCAGCAAAGTTTGGCCGACACAAGGGACACTGTAAAGTATGTTTGGACCACTCTCGGAGTCAGAGAGGCCAACACACCGATGTGCACCATCCTCCCTGACTCAGAGAGTGGTCCAAATGCACTTTACAGTGTCCCTTGTGCCGGCCAAACTTTGCTGGCCTAACTGTGCCAGCCTAACTCCAGTTTAAGATTGCACCCTAACTCTCCAGTTGTTTCACACAAACATAATAAGTCAGAAAGCTAGTAATGAATACCTTTAAGAAGACTACCAAAGCCTTATCCCCACTGGAGGAGGATTAGATTTCAAAACAAGGTGTCTGGCCAAAGCAAGATTCCAACAACTAGACCAACTAAACATGGAAATCGTGTTTTTCCCCCTTGGCTAACTAGAGCTTTGGTACATTCTAAAGTTAAGAAGGCATTTGTTTCCTCTCACTTTAGCAATAAGTTCTGCTAAATAGTTTTAAACAGGCCATTAATTGGTTGAGCCATTAGCTATGGTACTGTATTTCAAAATCTAGATAGGTAACAACGCAACACATACTGTTGTATTTTAAGCCTTTTTAACTTTGCGGATATTTGTGCATCTCATTTGTAGATGCACAGCGAAAAGCAAGAGCAAGCAGATTCTAGCGTAAAAAAATTACCTTGCGCAGGAAAATGTAATTCAGAGTAACATTTTAAAACCAAAACAAACATTGTTCCATATATTTTCCCTGAAATCTTGAGGTGGTCTCAAAATGGTCCTAATATTTTTGTTAATTAAAGTCAAGCAAATTGCAATTCCAAATAGCACCTGCCTTCAGTACCTTTGAATCCACAACAGATGCAGTGATCAAAGCACACAGTGAATGAAGCAGCTGTGCGTACTGTACTTGCCTCAGCCACAGGTGCTAAAGGAGGAACAAAAGGCAAGTTGTAATCTTAGATAACATCAAGCAAATGGCGGGAGGAAAACCCTCTATCAATCCACTTATAGCAGCCTCTAATGTCAAACATTTTCCTAGCCATTCACCAGCTGAAGAAAGCTTCCCACTACAGTGCCAGGTTCACATATATGTACACAGAGTTGGCAGAAAAGCAAGCAGTTGACAACAGCTGCAGGTGTCTAGGTTTCATATTGTGCCAGTCATCTGACTTGCTTTCATTTTTGACCAATTGTCTGGAAGAACTTTGTCCAGCCCACTGTGAATCAATGAAGCTGCTGTGAAGAAGAAGAAAAAACATTACTCATACAGTGACTGATCTCCTCCATCTTATGGGAGTGATTTGCTTGTCTGATGTATTATTGTCTGAGTATTATTTGTGCAATATTATTTGCTCCCTGAGGCATTTGGTGGGCCACTGTGAGATACAGGAAGCTGAGATACAGGAAGCTGGGCTAGATGGGCCTTTGGCCTGATCCAGCGAAACTGTTCTTATGTTTGTATTACACCGATTCCCAGACTAATTAATTTGAAAGAAACACACCCTGATTAATTAGTCTTCCACCCCACTCCCCATATGAAATTCTGGTGGAAGCCATTCAAATGTTTGACTCTAAAAATGTATTATATAGTCCAAACAGAAAAAGAATTGTTTTCCAAAATTAAGGAAAACAATAATTCACATGCAAATTGGACAACTGAACAAAGCAAACACCTACATATCTTGAGAGAGGAAATTGTTGACAAGCTCCTGGAAACTAGACCAATACCTTCTTTGAAAGCAGTGTACATAATCACTTCTATTTTTATTTTTGCTCACATTTGCAAGGTGAAAATATTTTATATAGCAATAATAGTACCTGCTATTGTTGTTACCTAGGTTATTCTAGGCATGGAGTTATTCTAGTACAGGTAATTATTCTAGTTATTCTAGATGATACCTTTATCGAGACAGCCAAAATCTAGACATTTTGTCCAAGACTTTTTTTTAAACGTTCTGTAGTATGAACATTAGTAGGTCTTGTGCTCATTTCCACATTCAGGCTGTAAGTTCTATTCTCTGCTATGTGGTTGTGCCTTTGTTGAAAAATGTCAAAGAGGCCAGCAGACACCCAAATGGGTAACAGTGAAAAGAGCAAGAGGAAGCATTTCTCATTAGATTTATGCAACTATTCCAAAATCCAGACAAATCTGAAATCCAGACAACCTTCCTATCCCAAGCAGTCCAGATAATGGATACTGAGGGCACAATCCTACACTGTGCTGGAATGGCAAGGCCAGCTGGCCAATGCCATATTCAGTGCAGTATAGAAGAGGCACTTTCCTCTTCCTTTCATGGATCCTTTCATGGATCACTGCCTTGTCGTGGCGAAGGGGCT
>JAJKFI010000035.1:4226459-4246083 GCA_029204185.1 Lerista edwardsae | reverse complement strand
GTTTCCACGGTGATCGGCAGCGTGCTCGCTGCCGATCACCGTGGAAACCCTCCCTGCAGCCGAGATAACTCCGCCCAGCGAACCGGTAGGGCGACACCACTGGCTGTACCCCTTTAGGTCCAGGAGATTGTGCCCCAGCCCTTCTCAGGGTCTTAGCAATTGTGCTAAAACAGCTTTCCCCCAGTGCTAAGCTTCATAGTAGCTTTTTCTGCTCTCTCTAATAAGAATATTTAGTTACAGTGAACAGTGCTTGGAGCGGGGAGTGGGCAGTGACAGGGTGGGCAGATATTTATATGGCCCTGGGAGGTGGCAGGATCAACAGTGAGGTCCTCAGTTTCATACCTTATTTGTCTTTTTATATATTGGGGTTGTGGCATAAAAAAGGTTGAACACCACTGCTGTATAGTATTGGCTGATAGATTCTCTCTCATACTTCCACTGCAGCTACAGAAACCACCACATATGGGCTTCCCTATTTGCCCCAGGAAGTATGTCAGCAATACCCCAACTGACCTCAGTTGCTAAGCCCTCCCTGCTGCAGATGCAGTGCTGGGAACCCAACAGTAAGGAGCGATGACGTGTGATGTGATAATGTCATCCCCCGTCACTTCTGAGATGGAGACCATGGAGAGACCCTGAACATGGTGGCAAGAGGTTCAGGGTGGGTGGCCCAGCAGCAAAACCTTGTGCATTGAGCTCTGCCTGCTAAGCTGAGCCTCTTACTGCCATTTGGCTCACTACCAGTTGGCAAGCACCTCGCGAAGCCACTACATGTTGCCGCACTGCCCCCAGGAGTCACAGATCATAGAGCCTGAGGACCCCTGAAGTATGTGAAAGATGGAAATTTAGTCATTCTTCTATCTGCCACCTGATTTGAATCCTTAACCCAGTGGTATTCAAAAATTTTTAGACTGGTACCCACTTTTTAGAATGACACTTATGTTGGGATCCACCAGAAGTGATGTCATTAACCTGGAATTATTGTTGTGGCAGGAAGTGACATCATCAAGCAGGAAGTGCTGTCATTGTAACATAACATACTCATAAGGATGTGAAAATATCAAACTCCTGAGCCACTGTTAGGTTACTAGCAGCACAAGCCTAGGTGGGCCTACTCAGAAGTAAGTTCCATTATCTTGAATGAGGCTTACTCCCAGAGAAGTGTATTTAGGGCTGCAGCCTTACCCTGGAAGGGCTTTACCAATATTTGTGGTCATTTACATGGTGAGGAACAGAAGCAGTCAAGTTATTGGGTTACAGCCCAAAGACTCTAGTGATTCATGCACACAGGAACTGTCCCAGTCACTTTTAGGGGGTGGTTGGTTGCCCATTTAGAAACCATCACTGAAAGCCCTCTTGCATTGCAAGCAACTGCTTGAATACAAGCCATGTTGTTGTTCCTGTACAACTGGTATGGCAAGATTCCCTTGATGCCCATTTTGCCAATGATACCTGGAACTTGGTAGAATCCAATATAAGGGCAATATCCATATTTAAATATTACAGAACTAGCATATTTTCCAAACTCCCAGAATGTATGCATAATAATCACCATTACGTTTTGTTATTTCTTCAGTTGTTTACCATTACATATATTTAAAGGGAACTATTTTAAATTGACAAGACAATGCACCTTCATGCTCGGCCCTTTAAGTGTAGAATTGGTTTTCTATGCTGCATTTAGTTTCCAAAGAACTTTGCCGTCTGAAACCTGTGTAATTTCCACACCTGCCAGCTTACTTACTATTCTCCTTAAATTCTCCTTGACCAGTCACTTCAAACATGAGTACTGCTTTCAGCTGAGTTGCACTGTGTTCCAGCAGAGAACAGGTAAAAAGAAAATCCAATGAATCTGATGCAATTACTTCCTAGATAAGCAAATGGCCACAAAGCTACCATCCCCCACATAGTACAAAGGCTATCATTTTTTTTAAATGACTGGGTAGAGAAACTGAAAGAGAAAATAAAATCCATTCGTCCTTTATGAGCGATAAAGAATTTCACCTGAAATGCTATGGAAATTTTGGGCATTAAGCCACACAAAAAATGTGTTTATTATACTCTTTAATGGAAAAGGTTTTGTTCAGTAACTCAGGCAGCATATAATACACTATATCAGAGGTTCTTCCTCCGGAGTTTGAGAACCCAGGTAAGTGCTTGTGGGGGGGAGGGGGAAGGCAGCAACATGATTGGAAGGGCCATGCTGCTGCTAGGGCTGTTTTGTGTTTTGTTTGTTTGTTTGTTTACTTACCCCACACAGCATCAGCCTCCTGGGAGATTAGGGGGGGCCTGCAAACAGCTAAAAAAAAAAGTTAAAAAACAGCCACTTCCTGTTTCTGCTGCAAAACTGGAAGTGGCCATGTTTTACTCTTTTTTAGCTGTTTGCAGGGAGCCCTACAGAGGGGTCTGCTGACTCCCCAGAAGGCGCAGCATGGGGTAAGTAAAAAACAACAACAAAAAACTTTCACCTCCACCACCACCATGGGCAGCAGCACAATTCTCACTATCATATTGCTGCCTTTACCATTCCCCTAGGGTGGGCATTGCAACACCCCAGTTTGAGAATCTCTGCAATACACACACACACACACACACACACACAGAGAGAGAGAGAGAGAGAGAGAGAGAGAGAGAGAGTTTCTCATCCTGGGGACCCAAATTTTGTAATTATGGAGCAACTGTTAGCATTACAAATAATAGATTCAGGCATTTCTCCTCCCCGCCCCCCCCCCAGATCATTCCCTGTTGATCTGTTGCCACCTAAGGTTGATTTATCCGCGGTTCTCCGTGTTGGAGATTTGTATATATTCTTTTGCAGTCGGGATAGCAGAGTTGAACAGCGGCAGACCCCCTTTGTTCAATCTCCTCAGGGCACCTCCCTCACCCAGGCTGACTGGATTCTAACAGAGAGAAAAAATACACAAGGCAGAGTCTTGTCAAAGTTTCAAAACAAGAACTTGATGTTTACTCATTGTTTCATTTCTTACATCAAACATTCAGCATCTGATTAACATCCAGGTTCAGCAAGGCCCTAGAGCTTAAAATGGTAGAGGTATCCGAAGCCCTGATCTGTCTGTCCTCTCAGATTGGTGACAGAGAGCAAGAGAGGGAAATATAGGGCACTGCCCCCTGGAGTCATAATACACTGGCTGATTCCTCTCTGCAGTAGTCTGCCCTGTGGACAGCTGAGGGAGTTGTGCCAACTCCACCACTCCACTCCACCACATGCCCATTACATATCTATTTCCTTTACATTCCTGTCTCTTCCTTTGCAGCCTGTTATAAAATGCTAAAAAGCAGTTAACACTAGAGGAGGAAGAGTGTCAAAACGCTAACAGGAAGCAGAAAGCTTAGGCTGCATTCTTTTTTCAACTTCTACAGCTATTCTTTTTTTTACTTTCCAGCTTGCTGAGGTCACATTCTTTTTTTAGATTCTAAGGGAAGCCCCATGCTGGAACTTTTAGCAGTGAGCTTGGAGCTAGAAAAGATGGCTGCCACCATGTGACATCACTTCCACCTATGGAAATGAAGGACTCTGTGAAAAAACATGGCAGCTTCCATAGTGTACAGACCAAGAAGGTTAGACTTTATGGCAACAACATGGCGAGCTCCATACAATTGACCTCAATGAGGGAAAGTGAGGGAATGCCATTTTGTTGTTTTAAAACAAATCACACTAGAAGCATGCAGGAAACTTACTTCCAGCAATTCTTCTAGCTAAAAAAACCCCGCAGCCTTAGGCTCCCTCCTCCAGTGTTCCAGATGGCTGCTTCTCACATTTCTGTATTCTGTAAGTCTGCATAGACAGGAATGCTTGGCATGACAAGGGTCCCCTTTTGTCCAGGGTTTTGGTCCACAGGGGGAGCATGGAACATGTCCCCTACCAGGGCTGGATTAACATATTAGCAAAAGTAGTATATACTTCGGGCCCTGCATCAAAGGCCCATCAAGCAAGTGGGCAGGAAGATGGAGGCATGAGGCTTCAGCACAACCAGCTGCTCTTTGCTTTCCTGCGGCTGCCCAGTTCTTTCCTCAGCCTTTTTTCTTAGATTTTTATGTGGAGCCACTCCAATGGCTCCACCTCTTGAAACTCCATCAAGTCAGTGGTTTCTTCACCAGGCTCCACTCAAAGTTCTAGAAGCGAGTGGCGAGCCAGAAATTGAGGGGGCAGCTTGTGTATTTATCGCACACAGCTTGTGTGAGGCAAGTGGCACACAAAGTAAGCGTCTCCACTGTTGTGAAGAGCAAAACCAGCAAGAGTATTTTATCTGGCATTTGCACACACATCAAGAAAGTGTTTTATCTGCCGTTATGCTGCGCAAAAAAATATTTTGCTAACGCTGACACTCTGTTGCAAAGCCCCTTTATAACATAGGCTACAGGCCTCACACTAGCTTAACCCAGCCCTGTCCCCTACAGAAAATGGGGGGGGGCACCTCTCCTCCTTATCCAATATCCGTTATTCTTACTACATCTGCTAAAATGTAATTTTACTTCTAGTAAGAGGTCATAACAGTATAAAGTTTGGTTGTATTGCATGTACTGTATGTGAATATTACAATCACATCCTAACCTGGAGTTAGGCTGGCACAGTTAAGCCTGCAAAGTTTGGCTGGCACAAAGTCTACCATAAAACATGTTTGAACCATTCCCTGAGTCAGGGAGGATGGTGCTGGCCTCTCCAACTCCGAGAGTGGTCCAAACATACTTTACGCTGTCCCTTGTGCCAGCCCAACTTCGCTGGCCTAACTGTGCCGGCCTAACTCCAGGTTAGGATTGTGCTCTCTGAATTTGGATGAGAATTTAAGGGGGTGGATGGTCTGAGCAGAAGTGGACCAGGCATATGCAGGAGGGAAGGAACCATTTACACTACCCTGAGCTCCTTGGAGGAAGGGCAGTAAAAACTGTGAAAAATAAATACGTGAGTTCACTGAGAACAGTTTTTCATAAGGCATAGAAAAGAAACTAAAATGTGTCCTCTTTTTGTGTAAATTTTGCACTGTAAACAATTTTAAGCCTGACGTGAAAGTGATTAAATTTTGCTCTACCTCATTGATATTCAAACTTTTTAGACCGGGACCCATTTTTTAGAATAGCCCACCGGAATTGTTGTCATTAACCTGGAAGTGATGTTGTGGCAGGAAGTGACATCATCAAGCAGAGAGTGCTATCATTGTAACATAACAAAATGACCCTCCTGAAATGCAAATTGGCATTGTTGAACTGCAGCAATTGTACAACCATGAAACATCCCTGACAGAAAGTAAGATTAGGACAAAATATTAAGTAAGAGCACTGAACTAAAACATTAAAAAACCCTCATATCACTTGGGATTCAAACTGTTCAGTCACTAAAGGAATATAGCAAGAGTAAGGTCTGCAGTTTCCAAGATGGTTGTTCCCAGCTTTCTGTGATCCACCTGTATTTAGGCTGCAGCCCTAAATACACTTCCATGGGAGTAAGCCTCATTCAAAATAATGGAACTTACTTCTGAGTAGGCCCACCTAGGCTTATGCTGCTAGTAACGTTACAGTGGAGCAGGAGTTGCGACCCACCAAGTGGGTCCCGACCCACTGTTTGAATAGCACTTCTCTCTCCTACAAAAAACACAGGAATAGTATAATCTTTTACATGTCTACTCAGTAGTCTGATTGTGTTTCATGGTGTTTACTCCCAGGAAAGTGTTTACTGCATTGCATCCTAAACCCTTTGCAGAATTGTCAGCTCTTACAAAGCATTATACCAACTCATTGCTCTACCCTTCACTGATTCTCTTGGTGAAATGCTTAAAGTGCATCCAAATGCACATTATTTCAGCTGTGAGTCCACTGTGAAAGAGCTCTCCTTGTGTTTTATTGAGATATATCATCCTTTATCCCAGATTGAGTTCAGGGCAAATCTGCTGTTGGCAGCAGAATTTTTTGTTGATCTGATTGACTGAGAAGCACTGAGGGTGGTTGTTTATTCTGAATTTTAATAAACAACAAATGAGGGAGGACAAATGAACATTTATGCTAAAAAATGTGAGCCCGAGATTTCTTGAAACATGGCGGGAGAAACAATAGCATAGCAAGGGGGCAGTCCACTGGGTACTGGCCGTAAAGGAGTACTAACATGGGCAGTCCCTTGCCCTTCTTGCTGGCTGCTAAGACCAACAGATCAAGAATAGCAGCAAGAAGAGAGAGTAGAGAGGTTGCCCACATGATCACTTGCCTGATGGTCCTTCCCTCATATACAGGGATACGTGCATTGCTTGCCTGCCAGTCCTTCCTTTTTCAGATACAATTGTGCCTGTATATTTTACTGCGATTAAGGAACAACAGACAAGCAGCCCCTCTCCCAGTAAAATATACAGATACAATAGCAGCCTGATCCTGCCTCTTCATCTGGGGGAGGGTGTTGTATGGGGGGGCAACACCCAACCCGGGTGTCAAATGAACTTGCTATGCCACTGGGGAGAGATAATTCACTGGCCACTTTATCTGGGCTGCTAAGGTTGGGGCAGGGGTAGAAAATCATGTTCAAGCTATGACAAAAGACACACAACAGGTTTCAGGTTATATGAACAACTTAGGAGGTTGAAATGATTTCTCAAACAAAGTCTGTGACCATTGCTTACAAATCCATAGCAACAACTTCCACCATCATTGAAAGAGTCAAGGCACTATATACACACAGGGACAATATTCTCTATGCAACCACCACCAACTCACACCATCAATAACAAGGGTGTGCCAAGGAAGAAGGAACAGCAAAGTGCATCATGCCACAGGCAAAGCCATCTACAGAAGGGATGGCTTCAAATGGACCAAATAAATGAGGCAAGCCATTCAGTAATGAGAAGTCAAATGCCCATAAGGCTGCTAGCAAGTCAGTCTGACTGACCTGCAGAAAACTAATTCCCAAGGCCTTAAAATACTTTATTCTTTGACCCCCAAAAATGATTTGCTGATACTTATCAATTTCATGCCAAGTTGGAAAGTATTATGGCCAGGTTTGATGTTAACAATCAAATGTCTAGGATGGTATCTGGTTCACCATTTACCAAAGGGGAATGCCTTAAACCAGTAGCAAGGACACATTCCAAAAGCTACGTGAAAGTTATAATGAAGAGTAGGTGTCCCAACATGAATCAGACTGAAGTCCATTCTCGCCGGGGGGAGGGGGGGGACGACAAAATACAAAGAGGTTGTTGACACTTAAACCCACCTAAAGAGTCTCTGAAATACCTTTATCAGTTTCTTGTCTGTAAAGTGGGTGCACACCTCTTAAGAGAGTGAATCTCACCAAGAAACTCTTTGCACTTTGAGTCACAGCCAGTGAGAGAAAGGTAAAGGGGGTAATTTGTACCTGGGCCTAGGAGCCAAAGGCAGTGACCCAGAAATTTCCTGAGACCCACTTCTCAATCTCACCCCTGCTGCCAACACAAGATGCTGAAGGCACTACTGCAGGCTCATGGTGGTGGGTACTGCCACAAGCCATTCACCCTGGACTCAAGAATGCATACCTGATACTCCTTGACACAGTGTCACATCTGGGAGAAAACTGACTTGCTACAGTAGCTCCTTGGTTTGTGGATCCACTTATCATTAAGAAGTGTATTGGAGCTCAGGGACACAGCTGCAGGACTACAGCTGCAGTGGAAGTGTGTTTCAATATACACCTGACATTTACAAGCCTAAATACGATGATGATAATTTTATGTAATTATTTTGTATAGTTAAAATTACAGAGAGACTTAGAACTGTGTTTGGTTATCCTTATTACTGTATCTTGCTGCTGACGCCACACAGGTGGGTAGACCTGGGCTTTGCATCATGAAGCCCAATAGAACTGGGCTCCAAAGACTATTCTGGCTGTTTCCAGTCTTCAATCTCCCTGTTTAACCCCTGCTCTGCCCACTCTGTTTTGCCCTGTCCCCCTTTTGGAAGGGGCCCAAAAGAAACATTGTACCCCCTGATAAAATTCCTCTCAGAGATCCTGATTGGAGTGAAGTAAAAAGGCCCAGATCACAATTCAAACAAAACTTGGTGGCAACCAGGGGGTGGCCTTGCCCATTGAGTTCAATACGGACGGATTGACTCCAGGAGGCGGGCTTAGCGGCCATGTTGGTACGTCCAAAACATTGCTCATTCCAAGCATTTCAAATGGGTTTTCGCATAATGTTTAGGGCTGAATCGTTTACTCCTGAAGTAAAAACTTACCAAAATAACAACGTGTGATCGTGGAGAAACGTCATTGGTAACCGTATTATGAGTTAATATGCAATTCTAAGGTTTAATTCCGCGTAATTATATTACTGAACACACCGGACGAAATGCCACTTGCTGTCTATTTAAACTCGGATTGCACTGCTTTGACAGACTTATTTTTTGAAATCTACACAAGCAGGAATAAAGTGTGAACGGGAAGGGAAGAAAAAAAGGGGGAGGGTGGGCAAAAATCAGATAAATATGTAGGAAAATTACATTAAAATCTCTCAATGTATAACACAAGTAGTTGTCAATAGGAGAGTAGTTCTTTTTCACTTCTAGGCTATTAAGTGTATTTTTTTAAACTTCTACACTCACCCCCCCATAAAACAAACTCTGTTAATGTTCAGAATTTCAAAAATATTACATATTTTTATTTTTACTTTATTTCTTCATATCTACTTCAGTTTGTGAAGGGCTGCATACTTTATGAGGTAATATTTTATTTTTATTCTTCATATCTACTTCAGTTTGTGAAGGGCTGCATACTTTATGAGGTAATATTTTTCAGTATCAATTAATCACAATGATTTTAAGTACCTGTGGAAAGTAATCCCATTTTTCGTCCAGCGATTCGCACACCCATATGCAGAACACGAAGGCATGCTTAAAGACGTTGAAATTAACTTTTACACACGGGCAGGGAGATTTACTTTTACACGCGCGCCATGCGAGCGAGAGAGCCCCTGAGTCAGCCATATTTGTAAGTCGGCTTCAGGTCTGTGACGTCATGTTCCCTCCTGTCAAATAATAACTCCATGGTGGCAACAGCCCTTTGATGGTGGAAATGGCGATCTTGATGACAGGGATGTTTAGGCTGGAGGGGAATGAGGGAAAGGAGCTATTTTGGCAAGCAAGGGGATTTTGAAGGACAAGCCATGGCACATAGGAGGGAGCTGAAATGCTGGGGAATGGTGAGCTGCACAGAGTGCTCAGGCTCAGAGAAGCTGGAGTCCAAGGGCAGGGGTGGATTTACTGAAGAGATTCGGGCAAGTAAGATGTGGGAAAGTGCCAGATTGAACCGATGAAAAGAGTATTGGATCTGCCAATTCCTTTTCTCATCAAAACTGATTGTTTTTGCATGCAACAGTTAAGTGTAACGGTTTAGCTGAGGGGACTGAAAGTAATTTTATCAGGCGGTACAAAGTTACTTTGGGGGCTCTTCCCTTCTTCCTTCAAATGTGAATTTGACTCCAAGGGTCACCTTTTTGGTGCCTGGGCTTGGAGGCAAATGTACCTCAGCCCCCCTTGGTGAGGGCATCTTCTGGGTAGAAATTGTGGCCCTTTAGCACAATTGAGTTTGATGTCCCAGCTTTACCTGGAGACCTCTTACAGTAAAACTGACAAGGGCTTCTCCTCACTTGGCCTTAAAATCTGGCAGTTTCCATTACCCCCTCCCTGTCTCCAAGGCCCTTGTTTCCCACTGAGCCCTGGGGGTCATGACATGCTGCAGGCATGGAAGAGAGGGAGTTTCTTGTCTTAGCTGCAATAGTCCCACTAGCTGGAAACCACTTTCCCCAGCAACAGCATACTACTATAAAAATTCGTGAAAAATTAAGTCTTCCCTCCCCTCACAAACAGAAGCCTTTTCTTCTAGAGCATCTGGGCATCTGGAGCCCGGGCACATGTGTTATGCTACAGAGAATGATTCAAATGCATATCTCAGGAAGTCCACAAAAGATGGACATGCGTAATGCTTGAAACGAAGGAAAGCAATGCAATACTTCAGAATGACAGCGCAATCCTAAGCAGCGCTGGATCAGGCATTCCGACGGGCCTGCGCTGTAATCAGCGCTGCTTTTGTGCCCTTGTGGACTCCTCGGATCTGCGCCTGCTAAACAGGGCGCAATCCCAAGTGCGTTGTGTCAACGCTATAGTGTTGTAGTGTTGACACTATTCATAAGGCTGAATCCGAAGCCCACCCTCCTCCCGGACCTGCCTGCCGGCCCGAACACTACCCACCCAAAAAACGCCCTCCCCCCACCCACATTGTCCCTCCTCTGCATTGCCCCTCCTCTGCACCAGCAGGCTTTGGTTGGCGCAAAAGAAGCACAGCACAGGTGCACCAAAGCCAGCGCTACAGGCAGCGTCAGTCTCAGTGCGTTAGCACCAATGTGGGGGTGCCACTCAGCACTCCCGCATCAGCGCTAACTGAATAGTGTTGATGCTACAATGCACTTGGGAGTGCATCCTGAGAGACATAGAGGTTGAAATGTAGTGTTACCATCAATTGGTCCAAGTAGTTGCTTCAAAATATTCAAACACCATTAAACAAGTCCAATGAAAGGTCTCATCCATTCTTACAGATCTGATGCATGTACACAAAACAACATGTGAAAAATATATCGGTGTGAACAATCCACATTGATTTTGTACTCTGATAATGTTTTTGCATGTTTTCTATCATATAGAATTCTCCATCAACACGAAATCACCTCCAGTCTTAAAACCTTTGCCGTGAGCTAATGTTTCCAAATGAATCTCTGTTTTATTTTTGAAGTCTCTTCATTCACATCCTCACCTCAGAAGTCCAATCCTACGTATGTACTTGGAAGCAAGCCCCACTGAGAACTTCCTCCCAAGTAAATGGGATTAGGACCTCCGCTTTAAATTCACATCAGTTAACAGCATTCTTCAGAGAACCCTTCTCATATTTGACAGGACTTAGGGCTAAAGCTGCAGGTGTCATTACATTTGACATAGAGCCAGCACACTTAAACAGAATTAATTACACTCAATATTATGATAGGAGACATCCTGTCTTCTATATTGTGCGTTCTTCTAACAAGGACTAGACAGCCGATGGATTATGACAGACGGTAGCACTGTCCAATTTCCTAGTTGCTGGTACTCTTGCAAAAGGGGGGGGGAGCTACATTACGGACCTTGTTTGATCCGGCAAAAACACAGGAGAGAAGGGGGGGGGGAATAACACGGATCAGCTATTGTTTAAGTGTGCGAGCAATTCTGAGGGTGTGCTCTTGCATTAAATTAAAAACAAACCTCGATGGACCACATTGGTAGCATTAAGGACAAGGCGGTCCCTGAAAGGTTGGAAGAAATCCATTCCATTTGTAAGCCACGTTTTTCGTTTCAGACGCTACACGTGCTCTGCTTGGAAAGCATCCCCCTGTGTTTGAGAGAACCATAGCATCACAGCCCCAGGTCCCTGTCGATGTCCATTTTCTCGGAAGCAAGTCCCACTTTCTTCTGTAGCACTTACTCCCGGGTAGGCGCGCGACAAGCGTGCGCAGCCTTAAGCGACACACGGATGTGAAGCCTCACGTGTGAAAACGCCTCGATTCAGAATCCTTCAAGCTGTGGTGACTGCAAACAGGTTCCCCGATGTCGCTAAGTCCGTGAGATCTACCCACTCCCGCCAGGGACAGGGCAGCGCCTCAGGCGGAAGGGGGACTTATGCAAAGCAAAGGAGGCAAAAGGCAGCTGGCTCACCTGGTCCACTCCTTGGGCACCCCCGTCTAGGGAGAAGGAGGAGGCCATGTTGCGAAGCGCTCTTCTACCGCAGGCACACACCCCTTCGTCTCGTTAGAAAGAGAGCTGTATTCCACGCTCTCCTCGGAGCCCCGCTGGAAGGGTTGATCGCAGCCAGGCTTGCTGCCAAACCCGGCTCTCTCTCCCCAAACCTCGATCACCTCGAGGCGCGCCGCGCTCCAGACGGGAATCAACAGGTTAACCTGCAGCGGTAGCTCAAAAGTTTCCCGAGAACTCGCCCCGCCCCGCCCCGCCGCGCTCCTCCTGAGAAACTAGGGGGCGTGGCCCGAGCTGCCCGCACGCTCTAAGGTGAAGGACGGGGAAGTGGGCGAGCGCCTGTACAGCGTGCCCGTCGGGAAGAAGTGCGGGCGGGGGCTCTGTGACCACGCGTGTTCAGGATCGCGTTCCACGCAGAGCACAGCAACCGGCCTGACCTCGGGTTTCTGTTCCCCCAGGTGCATTCCAGGCAGTGGATGGGCTTGTCAAGTGCAGTTCCCCGGTAAGGGTGGGGGGCTGATGGCCTATGAAGAGCACAGGCAATTGTGGGTTTATCGGATACTCCAGAGAAGCTCAATGAGCGCCTGCAAAAAAAACAAAAAACAAAACAACACTCCATATCAACCTGTTCAGGCAGTTGAAACTACAAGGCGGGCTCTCTGGAGCAATCGTGAGCTACCAACCGTGTGTTTATCGACGCTAAACGGGTGTGCTGTATTCGTTTATGAGTTCCAGTGAATTAATTTCAGCCGGACTCATTTCTGGATTCACTGATACACACACTTATCTTGGAAGTAAATGCCACCAAACACAGGAAGGCATGCAGTCGAGCAAAAGTGCAGAGAATTCGGTTGTAAACACGACTACGTGGAAGTAAATTCCGTTTCCATTCACATCAATTGCACTTCCACATAGAAGTGTTTTGGATTGAAGACCACCAACCACTTATGACCCTTGCAAATAAAACCTGGCTAGCCTCCTCATGACTACAAGGAGATGGAGACTGTAATCCTAGCCTCACTTACTTAGGAGTAAGCACCAGTAAACATAATAGAACTTACTTCTGAATAGATATGGATAGGATCGGCTGCAATCCTAAACTGTACATACTTACTTGGGAATAAGTCCCCCTGAACTTAATGAGACTTTACTTTTGAGTTGACATGTATAAATATTGAAGCTGAGGTTCAAATACTTTGGCCACTTCATGAGAAGGAAGGACTCTTTAGAAAAGACCCTCATGCAGGGAAAGATTGAAGGAAAAAGGAGAGGGGGGTGGCCGAGGTTGAGATGGTTAGAGAGTGTCACCATGCAATGAACATGAATTTGGGTGAACTCCGGAAGCTAGTGGAGGACAGGGAGGCCTGTCTTGCTGTGGTCCATGGGGTTGTGAAGAGTCAGACACAACTTAGCGACTAAACAACAACAACAACGATATGTTCAGGATTGTGCCAGAGGACGGCAATCCACTGTACATGTTAAGGAGTAATTCTCGCTGAAGTCAAATTTACTCCTGCTGAATGATGATAGACTGGGTTGCACTTCCAAACTGCCAGCATTCAAAAGTTGTTGGGTCACAGCTTCAGGCCTGGTTTCTGTGCAGCTCCCTTCCCAGGAAGTATGTTATTCTGTATAGGATTTCAGTTTCACTTGTGGAATTCTGAAACATTGAAGTTTGTTTGTTTAGGGCTGCACTCTTTGTTTATATTACCAACAAAGGTCAGGTTAGTACCTAGCTACCATTGGCAACCGCTGTACACACAAACACAGACCTGGCCTAAAGGAAGCCAAAAAATGAAATTGGCACATCTAATTAACCCCATCTCTCAGTTCTGGGTATGGCAATTCAATCAAGTTTGCTGATTCAATTTTCTGCCTCCAATAGTTCAGTTTATATCAGTGGTGTCATCTAAATGATTTAAGAACAGGTACTCACTTTTGATTGGCACGTGTCAGGACCCGCCCACCGGAAGTGACATCATAAGCCAGAAGTGATGTCGTGGCAGGAAGTGACATGAAAAAAGCCCTTTTTGAGGCCTCAGATGATTTTAAACTGACCCAACAGTTGCAACAGTATTCCACAGCACCCCCAGAACATGTTAAGGAGGCCTGGCATCATGTTGAAACCCCAGAGCAACTCATTTTTCAGTGGCAAGGAAAGGAAAGGCTCCGCTTGCTGCCTGCCTGCCTGCCTGGCTCTGAGAACATGCAAACAACTCAAACATGCAGGAAATTCAAACGTTGCAGAGGGCAGAGTCGACGAGTGGGTGGGTGAATGGGCGGGGCCAGCTGTAATCCTAGAAACCGGTACTCGCATACCCCCGCGTATCCCCTGCCTGACATCACTGGTTTATATGGTTCCCGGTTGTGCTTGTAGAGGAAAATCCTGTGGTCCCGTAAGTGGTTGATGGCGGGGTGGGGTGTCTCAAAGCTTATTTGGAAGTGTAAGCTGTTCTACCAAATTCCCTGCTGGGCCTCTCCAAGGGCCCCAATGCCCACACTAGGCTAACTAGTTTCCCCTCCAGAGCAGCCTCAGAGATAGGCAAGAGGGAGGGGGTTCAGTCACCCATTGGGCCTCCTCTCTTCCAGCAGCTTTGCTTGGAGTCACTGGCTGGCTAGCCTCCTCCAGACTGCCCTCATCACTGGCTTAGCTCAAAATACCCTAATTTAGCACCAACAAACCCCACCACCAAACAATAGGTAGCTTGCCTAAGCCACAACTGCCTCCTCCACTTGGTGGCTCCAGGGGCATGGCAGCCATACAACAACTCTCCAACCAAGGACAGAACCCACTCACAGTTCCAATAACCAAGTATCCAATCAGTCCATCCAACAGTCCTTCCTTCAGTCAATCAGTCCAGCAAGCCGTCCATCCGTCCAGCAAGCCATCAGGCAATCCACAGCCACTTTCCTTTCTTGCTACACCTGCCCAGTGCGCTTTGATTCCGAGACAAGTAAGGAACAGGCACCCACTTCAGCATCATCTCTAGTGACTGCAGCTCCTGCCTCCAACTTTATACTGAGGCAGGCCAATCGGTGTCTGTTGCTGGGCCGGCTCTACCATCAGCCACACCCATCTGCACCTGTGCTAATCCCGTCCTAGCCAGGGCCCTCATCAGCCTGTGCTCCTGAGGTTTGCAGAAGCTCTGGGATTAACCTTGTAGTTCCTGGCTAATCTGGGATAAGGGGCCAGTGCTGATACTACTCCCTATCTCCTTGGGGTATCTCCTGCCTTTTCCAATACATAAGCCCTTCCATAATCTAACTGAAAGTAGAACTGAATCCCTGTCTACAGGGCTGGCTTTATATTAAGCCAATGTGACCAATGTCGTCACATTGGGCACGGCACTTTGGGGAGCCCCACACCAGCATAGCTAGCATATTGCATGCTGCTGCAGCTGCGGTCACTATGGACTGTAAGTCAGTGGGACAAGCAGAGCAGCTTTACCTTGGGCCTCCCACCTGCCCCTGCCTCCAATCTGCCCAAAATGGGCCTCCTAGAAGAAGTTGGTGGTAACATCATCATGTCACCACCAACTATTTCCAGGTGCCACATGCAGCACCACAAGTGCTTTTCTTGGTGAGTGAGGGCCCCAAGGGAATGCCCCACATTGGGTTCCGCCACACCTAAAGCCAGCCCTGCTTATGTAGCTGGTGGAGGACGCTATAGTTTTCTTGAGATGAGGATATATAAGTGGTACCTATAAGCTGATTGTGGGATGCAACTGCATGAAAACTTAGGGCAGAATCCTAACCAACTTTCCAGCACTGACATAGCTGTGCCAATGGAGCATGTGCTGCATCCCGAGTTGTGGGGGGGGGCAGTCATGGAGGCCTCTTCAAGGTAAGTAAAGGGAATGTTTGTTCCATTAGCTCAGGGCTGCATTGCCCTTATCCCGTTGCTGGAAAGTTGGTTCGGATTGAGCCCTATTGGACTGCTGATGCAGCTCTGATTCCAAGACAAATAAGGAACAGGCACCCACTTCAGCATCATCTCTAGTGACATAGCAGCCAAGTTCAAAGTCAATGACCATGGGGTGCTGATGAGGTAACTGCAAGACTGGGCAAGATCAGTTTTCACATTATTTGATGATTCTGTTCATTCTTGACAGAGTTGACACAGAAAGTAGGAATGACACATCAGCATCCCTTCAGGGCTATCTACTATTCTCACAACATTAAAAAAAAACCGTGAGACAGGAGAGCTGTCTTAAAGTCTGATCCAGAGAATTAAAGCGAAGATCAGGACTGTACATTTGGCAGCACAATCAAGTCTGCTGTATAGCTGCAAAGTAGCAAACCAAGGAAGCAAATTATGGTGAAGTACAGTAAGGGACATGGTGGCGCAGTGGGTTAATCTGCTGTTGCTGGGCTTTCCGACCGGAAGGTTGGGAGTTCAAGACTGCGCAACGGGGTGAGCTCCCGTCGCTTGTCCCAGCTCCTGACAACCTAGCAGTTCAAAAGCACCTAAATGCAAGTAGATAAATAGGGACCACTTCGGTGGGAAGGGAACAGCGTTCCGTGTGCTATGGCGTCTAGTCATGCTGGCCACATGACCACGGAAGCTTGTCCTCGAACAAAACGCCAGCTCTACAGGCTTTGAAATGGAGATGAGCACTGCCCCCTACAGTTGGTCACGACTAGACCATTCGGTCATGGAGAAACCTTTACCTTACAGTAAGTGCAAGGAAAATCTTCAAGCCTCTCCCCATAGCCAAGCTTCCAGATCCACAGTTATCATATCACAGAAGGAAAAAAAAGCAGTTGGAGGAGGGAATGCAAGGGGAAAACAACTCTAGGGTTGCCAATTCTTTCATTGATCCTGCTGCTGTGCCTTTCATGGCAACCTGGCACAGAGACATTTTATGAGTAAAAGCTTTTCCCATTCATTTAACTCCATACACGTAAAGCTTCACCTACAAAGTGTCTGCATGTCAAACCAATCTTCATATGCAGGACCAGTTTCCCCGTGAACTTAAGGCATTTTGGCCACCACAGAGATGTTTACATCAGTGGAAATTCATGCACCTGTTACAGGGTATCACCCTGCTCCAATGTTACTGTGTTACAGGAGAGCAAGACAGATGTGCGCCACTTGCCTTGTACATGATGTTGCAGTGGTAATATCAACTGCCAACCATTGCTGCTGCTGTGCATTTTTAGGATTGCCAGCATACTATTTAAGCCATACAAAGGAGGCAACAATAGCAGCTGAAGGCTCAAGCAAGGGTTGCTATGTGCAAAAGGCAACATCTAAAAACACAGCCTCTTTGAATGGTTCCTACCTGCCATGCCGCCTCTTGCTCAGTTGCTCCTTGCACAATACCAACCCTAAGGGTTTGGCCTCTCCCTGCAAAATTTACATGCCGTTTTGACTTGTAAGTTGACACCTCTGTTCTTTGTGCAAATGAGAAAAAAGGCAGGTGGAGATGAAAGCAATCAGGTGTATGGCCAGATTTGATAGTTGATGGTTCTACAGACACAAATTAAACTTCTGAAGGAACAAAATATATCCTGTTATACGGTGCTGGATGTTGTCGTGAGACAGTGTTACGGCTGGGACTGGGAGGGACCCAAAGACCATCAATTCCTATGTGATCTGCTCAGTCATCAGGTTCTCAGCTGGAATACTGCATAACCAGTTATGCAAAAGGGGGGCAGGACTGGCCTTGGGACTGCGGGGGCCCAATTTGAAACTTTTTTTTGCAGGGCCCCCGGTTCATAGCCAAAGTCTGCTGAATCTTACAGATATAAATAAAGTCTATTATAGATGTTTTTACCTCTATGGTAGAATGGAAAGCCATCAAAATATGCACTTTAAAAGTGTGTGTGTGTGTGTGTCAAATGGATCTATGCACATTTGAATACAAAATAGCATACATGTAACCCCACAAGTAAACAAACAAAATGTGTAACTACGGTTGAAAATTAAATAGTTACAAAACCACTTGATTTAGTGACTGTGAAATGATTTATTACAAATATTAATTTTATTTTTCAAGGACAGTAAAAAAATTAAAATATAAACAGTATAAACAAACACTACTGCCTTATTAAGAATTAAGAAGAAAAGAAAAATTGTTGCTGTACTCTGTTAAAACGGCAATATGGTGTTAGGTGAATGTTACAGTGTGTTGTGTGTATTGGACTAGAGTAGATTACTCTAGCGCAGTGACTCTAGGTTTGTGGTCTGCAACGGCAGATTACTACATTACTAGATTAGTAGATTACTCTAGCGCAGTAGATTACTCTAGCGCAGTGACTCTAGGTTTGTGGTCTGCAACGGCAAACTGGAATACAACCCTTAGGCACATGACCCAATTGGGAAAATTGGCTTAAAGTTGGCCTAGCAGGTGGCTTTGGATAGGCACATATATTCAGTGGTGTCATCCAAATGATTTAGGAACAGGTACTCACTTTTGACTGGCACTTGTCAGGATCTGCCCACCAGAAGTGACATCATAAGCTGGAAGTGATGTTGTGGCAGGAAGTGAGGTCATAGCTGGAAGGGATGTCATGACAGAAAGTGAGGTCATAGCCGGAAGTGAGGTCATGATTGTTGCCATGGATGTGATCATGTTTGTAATAACTTCAGCATGTGGTTAGTGTTGATTTAACTTCTATTGCTTTGCTTTCTAGAGATGTGTATAGACATATTTTGCTTCAACTGTTCCCTGGTTAAATAGCAGGCTAGACTATACTAGATTGTGAGCCCTTTTGGGACAGGGAGCCATTTAACTTTAATGTGAAATGCAAGGAGCCGGCAAGGAGCAGGAGGGGGAACGGGCGACCAAAAAAAGACCGCGTGGGGGCTGGGGCTGGGGGGAGGCTGCAGGAGGAACTGGGATCTGCACGGCTGGAGGGAGTGGGAGCCCCAGGCAGCCTACCTTCTCACACTTGCTGCCTTATTCCCGGGTCTCCCTCGCCGCCGCCGCCGCAGAAAGTGCAGGCAACGGCTGCGGGCGTGCATTACGCATGTGCAGCTGCTGAGCCAACCAGCCGACGGGGCCAGCTTCGAGTGGGCGGGGCCAGCTCAACTTCTAGGAACCGGTACTCATGTAGTGGCGCGTAGTGGGTGCATGACATCACTGCATATATTCATAACTGCATCTAGCCAATTCAGAAGAACCAAGATGAGCATTACAAGGCCAGTGGAAAAGCTTATCAGATGAGAATAAGCATATCAACTGCTGAGTCCCACTGGCATTCCAACTGGGGGGGGAATGCTAAGTGTTGCAGGAGCCTGAACTCCTATGTAAAACAACCCCTCCTTCTCCCTTTCAGAGCCATTCACTGCTCAGAGGCTTTGCTCTCTGAGCCAGAATAGCTCTGAAGGTGAGGGGGAGAGGCCGCTTGTACTCAGCTCCTGTGTACTCAGGCTCCTGCAATACTTAGTATTTTGCCCCCACCCTTGTAGGATGCCACTGAATCCTACAAGCCCCTTTCTCCACAAGGATCTCTCTTGCTTGCAGAGGGAACAGGAGCAAGCATGGTTGATTAGTAATACACATGCTTTCCACACAGACAGTCCCAGTTTAGGTCTCAGACTCAGCATATAAAAATATAAAACAACAGGTGATGGAAAAGTCCTCCGCCTGAGGATTTGGAAATCTGCCACCAAAATAGACAATATGGCTGTGGATGGACCAATAGAACAATTATGGGAACCCCCGGAGTCTAGGGAGACCAGACTCATCCTTGCAAACATGTTGTGATGGATATACTACTTAGAGGATGGAGCACATGAGCAGGTCATTGTCAGAGCTGTAAATACCCTAAGAACATGCATACACACACTGCACCACCCACAACTGCCACAAGAAAAGCTGGATAGTTCTCTCTCTCTCTCTCTCTCTCTCTCTCTCTCTCTCTCTCTCTCTCT
>JAJKFI010000035.1:4159921-4211253 GCA_029204185.1 Lerista edwardsae | reverse complement strand
TCGCAGTCATATACACACTTTCCTGGGAGTAAGACTCACTGAACCCAATGGGAAGTGACCAGTGGTGTCATCTACTCACCAGTAGACGGTATGCTGGGCGGGACTTAGCGTGATCGACAGCCCGTCCACTCACTTCCGCTTTCTTCGCGCTCCCCGCGCAGCTTTCCCTCACCTCGGAGGGGGTGCCTGCTCGCCAGGGGGGATGGGTGGGGGGCGCGCTGGGTGCCTGGGCGAGCAGGCGCCCCCTCCGAGGCGAGGGAAAGCCGCGCGGGGAGCGCAAAGAAAGCGGAAGTGAGTGGACGGGCTGTCGATCACGCTAAGTCCTGCCCAGCGTACTGTCTACTGGTGAGTAGATGACACCACTGGAAGTAACTAGATATGCCTAAAATTACACTGTAAGTATAGATCAAACCAGTGGTCTTCAAACTTTTTCATGCCATGACTCCCAGTAGACAGACAGACAGACAGACAGACAGACAGACAGACAGACAGATTATGAGACTGGGGACATGTGGCTGATCCCGTCCCCTGCCACTCCCTGCCTTGTTATACCCTTCCAGCCTTGTTCATGTAGCTGGATTATTTTAGGTAGGGAGAGCAGAAAAAGGTACCATGAAGCCTGGCCCTAGTGAAAGCTATTTTAGCATAGTTTCTAAGTTCCTGAGCAGGACTAGGGGTGCAATCCTAAACTGAGTTAGGCTGGCATAAACTAAGCCAGCAAAGTTTGGCCAGCACAAAGGACACTATATCTTTACATTTGGACCACTCTCAGAGTCAGAGAGCCCAGCACACACCATCTTCTCTGACTCTTAGTCCAAACACGCTTTATGGTGGCCCTTGTGCTGGCCAAACTTTGCTGGCTTAGTTTACGATGGCCTGACTCCAGTTTAAGATTGCGCTCCATGACACAATCTCCTGGTACCTGAGGGGATGCACCAGATGACCTGGTAGTGTACTAGTCCAGTGGTCTTCAAACTTTTTCATTCCCCTAAGTTGCTGTGACCCCACAACAAGAGGCTTTGCAACTCCACTGGGGTCCCAACCCCAAGATTGAAGATCACCAGATCAGATCATGCTTCAAAACGTACCCCTGCCTTTGCAGATTTGACTACAATTTACTCCGTCCTTCCTTCTTCTTTGCCGTCCATAGATCTGTAAATAATCATCGAAGTGCACACCACATATTTTTTTTAATATCAGAAATTACAGTATTTCATTGTCCTTATGGATCATTTTCTGGTTCAAATTGCAGCAGCCATTTTTAAATGGGCAGATATGAGTTACCCCTAGACATCAGTGGAGAAATTCAGGATCTTTTGATGTCGTTGTTACGTCACATTCCCCGCCTTTGTTGTGACGTCACCCGCATGCCCCGCCTTAGAAACAAAATGTAGCGGCAATCAGAGGGAGAAGTGCACTCCTCCTAACTAGGGGCTTATTTCATGGGACAAAATGTAATGTGTATTAACATTTGCTGAGCCCATAGAGGTTCACAGCCAGTGGTAGCTTGTGATTTTTACCGGCAGTTCAGAGTGTGTGTCACTCACATGCAGCGCTAAGGGAGGCAAACGTGTCTTTATGTTTTGTGCATATCGGTGTTCCACTCGAAACTCATTTTTTCCCATTTTCCATTTCCGATGCATTTTTTTTTTTGCATCGTCTTAGAATGTTTTCGTGTCACCTCATAGGACCTTTGCGCTGTTAACAGCTATTTAAACTTCCTCCGTCTATTTTAAGACAATAGGAAAGTTAACAATAGCCCAGGCACAACGCCGCTCCTGGGCACACGAACCTCTCTTCCCAAACTCTAGGGATAGGACCACATTTTGAACTGTAGCTGGTCTACCTAGAAATAGTCTTGCTTCCGCTGTGGCGTGGAATTAGGCTGCAATCCTGTACACACTTTCCTGGGAGGAAGCCCCATTGAACACAATGGGACTTACTTCTGAGTAGACACGCATAGGATTGTGCTATGCTAGGATTATCTTTTCCACGTCAGCTGTTTGCCTTGGTAGCCTACGTCAGCCTTGGTAGGAGGCTGACGATCTTGTGCAGGTCCTTTCCAATTCAATGGCCCCAGCAGTAAACGGACGTTCAGTCCACACTCCAAACCAAAGTAGATGACTATAAATCGAATTGCCACCTTGTCTTCTGGCACTGGCAGCTGCACGATACATAGAAAAGTGACGAGGTTTTCCATCGTCGTAAATAATCGCCAAGGGGGAAAACTTCACCTGTTGAATATATGCCTGGTATTATAAAGCACTGGAGACCTGACAAGAGGCGCGGGCGGAGAATGACCAAAAATACCCCCTGCTAACTGGGCAAAATGCACTTTTTCAAGTGGTGTCTTCTTATGTTTAGCAGGGGGAGAGTAATTGTCCCTCTTCACCCCTGCACAGTGTCTTTTCTAGTGGCTGTTGTGTTGCTGGTCTGCATTTTTTTTCAGATTGTGAGCCCTTTGGGACAGGGAGCCATTTAACTTTATTTGCCTGTAAACCGCTTTGTGAACTTTGTGTTGAAAAGCGGTATATAAGTACCTATTGATTGATTGATTAATTGATTGATTGAAATAGAGGCAAGCAGCTTTGTTTGGAAGGGTAAATAACTTCATAATCTATATAACGAAAAAAAAAATATTTTCAGTCCAGGAAAAGAAAACGTAAACAGGGCACTCCAAAAACTAGTCATTACGACTGTGAAGTTGCACAGTACCGGCAAATGGTCGGGTTTAATATCGCCCGCCCACGTTTGGATTCCTTAGTTTAAAAAAAGGATAGAAAACAGCTAGCGCAGCTACCGACGTCACAAAGCACACCTCGCTTTAGGGGAATTTCTACTCGGGTTGCTGCGCCCGGCTACGTCAGAGCGGCTGGCCCGCTCTTCCTCCACCCTTTGGCGCCTGCCTTCTACAGCGCGGCGATTGGCCGTTTTGAAAGCAACGGCGCGGCGCCATTGGTGCGTTGGAAGCGGCTTAGCGCGGTTAATTTGAATCCCTCTCCTTTCGGCCTCTCGCGGTGGGCGCTGGTAGCGGCGGCCGCTTTACTTTCTAAGTTCTTCAAGTCGGGTCTTGGTTTGCTGGGTGAGGAGGAGAAAGAGGAGGAAGAAGAAGCAAGCTTGCAGCGGTGTGGCTGGCCGGCCTGGGCTGAGGCTTGCACAGGTAAGCGGGTAGCAAGGGGTGGGGTACTGAGGATTAACAGCTGTGCGGAGGTTTGGGAATGGCTGCAGCTGCGATTTGGGGAATGGGAATGGAGGTTCCCGGGGAATGAATCGCATTGGAAGTGGGCGCGTGCGTGGAGGCCGGAGGAAAACGCATAGCCTGGGGAAGTGGAAGTTTTAATGCCGAAATTGCGAAAGGCACACAGTGCACGCTTAATAAAAGCTAGCTGCGCCTTGTGTGTGTGTCTTTCTTTCTTCGTTGCATTGTCTTATTATAAGAAGGATTCCTTTGGAGGGGGGATGGGATCGAGGAGCGGCTCCCAAGCATTGCATCCATGACTTTATTTAGCTTCTACTCTGTTCTGTTCCAAAATGGCTTTTACTGCAATCTTACACACAAGTCCTAAAGATTATTATTTGAATAACTGTGCAGGATTGGGTGATAGACGTTCGGAGCAGGGAAATGACGTTAATTTAACTCTGCTCTCCCCCCATCCCCTCCCGGAAGTTCCGTATCTAATCTGGATTTAGGGAGTGGAAATACTATAAATAGGTCTGATTAGGAGAGGGCGAGCGAGTGAAAGGTTCCCCTCCCCACATACCTTTCCCAGAACCTGTTTCTTCGTGGCCTGTGCTGGATTGAGGACTAAACTACACGTGGCTCGTAAGCCTCAACATGTGTTTTCTTGAAAGGCAATAAGATCCTATGCAATCCTATGCATGACTGACTACTCAGAAGTAAGAATCATTGTATTCAATGGGGTTTACTCCCAGGAAGGCGTGTATAGGATTGCTGCCTAAGTCTGCCTGATTTCTGTTTTTAGCACACATGTATGTGAAATTTTGGGGTAGGGTCAAACAGCCCTGAAAATTTGGGATCAGAATTCTGGATTTCCAGAAGTGCCACTTCTTCTGGCGACTATTCTTAATATTCAAGCTTCTGGAAAATGACGTTTCCATATGTAAGCAAATGCGACTCTTCTTCTGTGCCAGGAAAGACAGCTATGATGTTATGATGTAGGTCTTTCCTGTTTACAGACAGTTTTTGCACTGTTGCTTAAAACAGTAGTATAATTGAATGTGAAATACTTACATGACATTTCCTGGTGTGCATGCAGCTCAGACAGTGCCAACTAACATACTGCAGCCCACCTGTACACCAACCAGTCTGAAGGGTCCTGTATATTTGAGATGTAGTCAGTGTACCTGAAACTGTTCTGCCTGCAGAAGGCTGCATCCTTTTTGTGGCTGTCAATGGGGCTGTATTGGTGGCTGTGCCAGAATTTTAAAATTGCAGACTGCCTTAGGTGGTTTGGGTAGAGCTGGTGGTGTGTATGTGACCTTGCATCAGGCTGTCAGAATATTGCATCAGACAATTCAGAATACACTGTTGTTGTTTATAGCACTCTGTTATTAACAATGAGTTTCTGGGATTATCCTCTGCAGAATTCCACCATCTTTACACAAGGACAACTGTTCAATAGCAAACTTTTACTAGACCTTCCTTTGCAGATTCTTAGCCTTTTAAAGTTGCAGCTGGCATCTATAGGTGAAGCTAACTATAATGAAAAGGGAAAATAATCTTCTGTTTACTCCCTCAACATCAAGGCAGTTGGAATAAAATCTTATTCCTTTAACTTAATTATAGTTTGCTGAATTACAGTTTATGCAGGACATAAAGACATGTATGCCAGTTTAAAACCACTCCAAGCGCGGCCTAAAGCATAAGAATGGTAGGGGCCTCTTGTATTCAATATGCACCTGTCACTTCAAATGCTTTCTTGTTCCTTTTCAGATCTAATATCAACCAACAATGGACGACTACACAAAAATAGAGAAAATTGGTGAAGGTAGGCCATGTATTATTTGTTGTGTAATCCAGTTTTGTCTTCTAAACACACATACATTCATTTCTCATTAACTGTACCTAGTCAATTCCTGATCTGTATAGCAAAAATCTGGATAATTATTATTTAAATGGGGGAAATTCTAGCTTCCATTTTCAACCTTAAGGTTTTCAACCTTTTCCATCTCACAGCACACCAAGGTGCTAAAATTCTCAAGACACACAATCTCTTTTTTATTATTGACAAGGTGTATCACACGGCCAGTGGGAGGGGGCTCACATCCCCCAACGATCCTACGAATAAATGACCCTTTCCAAAGTTCCATACTGTTTGAAAGTTGCTGTTCTAACTCATTCTACAGCTCTTCTAAGTTCACTCAAAAACCCCACACACTTAATACTGTAAAGCAATGTTACTCAAACTGTGGGTCAGGACCTGATGTCAGGTGGGTCACGGAAAGCTGGGGGCAGCCATCTTGGAAACTGCAGACTTTATTCTTGTTATATTCCTTTTGTGAGTGTTAACAGTTTAAAAAAAAAAAACCTTCACTTGAAAATTAATTTTGTTTTTTGTTCAGTACTTTTACATCATATTTTGTCCTAATCTAGCTTTCTGTCAGGGATGTTTCATGGTTGTACAATTGCAGCAGTCCAAGAATGCCAATTTGAATTTCAGGAGTGTCATTTTATTATGTTACAATGACAGCACTTCCTGGTTAATGATGGCACTTCCCACCACAACATTACTTCCAGGTTAATGATATCACTTCCGGTGAGTCCTGACACAAGTGCCATTCTAAAAAGTGGGTCCCGATCTAAAAAGTTTGAATACCACTGCTATAAAGAAAAGATTGTGTGGTACAATAAAATTATATAGCAACAAAATAATAAAAAATGAATTAATAAGTCAGCTTACCATTATAATGCTCTTCAACTGATTCAAACAAGGCAAAGATGGGTGGAGAAAAAGGGTGATTGTATTACTTGGGAGGAAGAGTGAAAAGTGGGCCTTGAAAACCAATGTGAAACTGAGCACAAAGGTAAACTACCTATCGGGCAGTATATCTCATACCACCACTTGGTGCAACTTTCAATTGCGGTCTTCGCTTACATGGACTGGATGCCTCTTCCTATAGCCTACAACAAAAAAAGTTAGTATGGAGAAACTAGTATTATATGGTATTAATTGTGATATGTATAAGTGAAAATCCATATTGTGAATGTATGGATAGTGGAGGTAGGTGTATGCTAATGACAGTGCAATCCTAACCCTGCACCGGTACAGGCTGGTCACATGGCATGTGTTGTATCCAATGCAGGGTTGAAGTGGGGTGGGGGGTTACCTTGGGGCAAGGGGATATTGTATTCCTTACTCCATGTCAAGCCCCAGCCTGCCCTATGGGGCTATTTGGATCTGTGCCAGCTATTTAGCTGGCATGCATCCGAGAAGCCCGCGTAGGGCTCCGAGGCCTGGGTGTGGGGTTAGGATATGGTGTGTGCAGCTACCGCCAATCTCGCCTGTGCAATGTGATTACAATATTTGGAAAAACGTTGCCCAATCTCGAGTTCAATATCTGACCATATTTTAGTTATATTGAATTTGAAATTGCAAATTATTTTAATTGCAGTACTTCACTCTGAATATCATTTATAAGATACATTTATTTGTTTATATTTTTCTGTATTAATCTTTCAAATTTTAATATGTAGTGCCAAAGGATGCCCCTCAACTCTCTTGGAGTAGGCCCCCTCAAAATCGTAGGCCCATGCCAACTCCCCCCACCCCCACCCCGTTCTGGCCTGACTTTGTGCGCAAATGAAGGAGAGGGCTGTGTGTGTTTTTTTTCTTCCTTGTTCTGAAAATCCTCAAATGGCCACCAAACCTAGATAATATTCCCTGAGACTATGGACACATTTTGCCTAATCTTCTGCATAGATGATTGCAATGCACTTTGTAGTATACTTGGAGCTATAACATATGTGCTCTCATTCTCTGAGCAGCCTTGTCACAGTCCAGTTAGCCAAGCTGTATGGTTCCCACTGTCTTCTGAGTGTGCTTTTAGTTGAGGTGTGCTCAGTCTCTTTTTAATGTCAAAAGAGAAGCAAGCTCCTTTTCTAGTATTCTGCATCCAGTTCAGTAGCTCAGGTTTAAATGGCTAAATCATGTCTCATATTTGGAGTACAACTGCATAATGTAGTTTTTTTTATCCCCTCCCTTGATTAGGAACATATGGTGTTGTGTATAAAGGCAAACACAAAGCTACAGGCCAAGTGGTCGCAATGAAGAAGATCAGATTGGAGAGCGATGAAGAAGGTGTTCCCAGCACAGCAATCAGAGAGGTTTCCTTATTAAAAGAACTACATCATCCTAACATAGTCTGGTATGTGTATATAACCTGGGATTTTGTTTCCAGATAGGCTTTTCCTTTTTGCATCAATTGAATTCTGTCTAGTGATTTGGCAGAGTCTTGTGTGAAAGGAGTCAGTTTAAAGAATTGGTGCTGTGCCGTGAGCAGCAGCAGGGCTGCAGAAAAGAGGACTGGGACACAAATTTTCTTTCTTTTGGACATTTGATTTGAGGGCACCTGCAACAGCCACCTTGTGGAAACTAATCTGGTATCAGTCTAAATCAGTGATGGCGAACCTTTTGGGCTTGGTGTGTCAAAACTTAGGAAAATGCTTAACTTGGCTCTGCTGGCTTGTCACAAAAAAAAACCCAGAAAAGGAGAAACAATTCTTTATATCCATTTATTTAAACAAAAAATACAGTCAAATAATTTGTAGTACTATATATTATATAAAGAAACATCACATAATTACAACAATGAAAAATGAGTAGGAAAAACTCAGTCTTTGTCCGTTTTTGTGAATGCTGGTGTGTCATAGGTTCGCCATCACTGGTCTAGGTGGTATTGGAATGAGTGGAACCCCATGTGCATTGTCTTGAGTTCTGTCATGAAGGAAAAGTGGGGAATGAATAAAAGCCTGCAACCCTGTGTGTGTTGAGTTGGAGTAAGTCCCAACAGAACTGCATAAGATGGTGCTGTGCCTGGTGGTGGTGGTTGTATTATTTTAGAATCATGCTTATAGTATATATTTCAGGTAGAGAGTACATTTCTGAGTCATCTGTAGTCTCAATAGTATTAGCTGGAACATGACACAATAGGCATTGTGATACCAATTTTGTTATTAAAAATATTAATAAAATAATTGAGCACAATCTATCCAGTGTTCATCCTTTTCAGGTTTGTTGAACTCAGTGGTTGAAACATGTGCTTAAATATTTCTCATGATAATGGGACTGGTAGGTGCTTAACATTGGCTGGATCAAGCCCATTGTTCTCATCCTTGGTGATTTCAGTATGATTTTCAAGAAATGTTCAAAACTTCTTGTAGGAGGTTCCATGTTTCTTCACAGAAATCATAATCCTGTGCCTGGTTTAGGCAGGAACTCTTTTATTTATTTTTAACTAGCTGGATGTGACCCGGCGTTGCCCGGAGGACAAAGTTTCCTGAGGTTCTAGTAGGAGAAGGAATGAATTAGGGGGGTCCTCCCCCCACAGTATTCCTGTGGAGATCGTCAGGAATATGTGTACCAGGCGTGGCGCACAGCGTCCCAGGCGTTCTAGAGTGAGGGAGGAGCATACCCGGAGGCAGGCAAATATCCATAAACAGTATGAAGTAGTTAGATCCAGGTGGAAATATAACACTCCTCACTGACATAAGAAAGCATTGACGACCCTGAATCCGAAATGCACACTATCACAGTGGAAGGACTCAGGAAGTAGGCACACAATCAACTAAGAGAGAGAACTGAAACTGTCACACTTACCGAACAATGTCTGCAGGTAATGTGGTGGGATAGCAGTGAAGTATGAGAAACGGGAGGAGCCGGCCAGTGAGCTCTGCGTAAATATGTCCATCTCAGACCCGACTGGGTGGTGGAATTGTCTGGAACCTGCTCTTTCCAGCCTGGGCAACTCAGGGGCTGGGAAGAAGTTTCAGTTTCGTTTTTGAGTGTATCAGCTCAGCTACTGCAGTCCTACCACATGACCTGCAGAATCGTTTGTGACCACAGGGTGGCAGCAGACGTCCACTCCAATGCAATCCCCTTGGTTCTTGACATGCTGGGCCCCCTCCCCGAAAAACCGGGGGCTGTAGGGGGTCTGACCCCCGCAGTGTTTGTCGTCAGGCCTCAAGGTACGTGCGTGCCGAGTTTGGTGCTGATTGGTCAAGGCGTTGAGGAGCCTATGCAGAACATACATACACACAAACACACCCACGCGCATACCCACACACCCACGTCCGTTTTTATATATATAGATTACCTTTATTCTGTTAGTGACATTGTTAAAAAGAATTGAAATTGGGAGTTGAATAATTTTATTTCCTTCTTCATGGACTACACTGTAGCCATACCAAGGTTGCTCTGAAAATGTTACTTGAAAAGTGTAGTATTGGTTAAATTCATTACTGTCGCCTGAATTCAGTGTTGTGGGTCATGGAAGAGACCCTGGAATTCTTGATGCCTTACAAGGAAGTGCAGGGCACAATCCTAATCTGTTTTACAGCACCTGGATAAGGACAATGAAGCTCTGAGGTAAGGGATCAAACCTTACCTTGAAGAGGCCTCCACGACTACTACTCCACTGCAGAATTGCAGAACATGCTCCATTGGCACAGCTATGTCAGTGCTGGAAAGTTCGTTAGGATTGTGCCCCCAGTCACTGTAATAGCCTAGGTGTCCAAACTAACTGAGCAACTGTGCACCTGTTTCTTGACCACTTCTGTAATGATTTAGTGGAGTTGGGAAGGGTGTCGATTGCCTTCTAAAGAAGGGAAAGTCTAGCTTTCTTCAAATGATGTGGTAGTGAACATATCAAAAGGGAATTTTTGGGGATTTGGGGTTGTAGCACACAGGTTGGTGGCAGCAGCCTTCTGAGGTGTTGTAGGCCCCGTTTCTGAATTTTAAGCTCCCTTTTTCTTTAATGAGAGTCTCTAGCCATCTACCAAATATAAGGAAAAATGCACAGGCAGCATCTTGCCATACTGCTCAATAAGAAACAAGTTTGTTTCCTGTCTTTCACATTCTAGCTAATGACCAGTATGATGGCACTTTGATTCCAGGGTGGATTGATTTAAATCAATTTTCTCTCTTTATGTTGTATATTCTCTGAATAGGTGTACATCCCACTTCATTTTGAACATATTTTACTTGTGATGGTGCCTAAATATAGTGCTTTGCAATCCAGGAATATCAACCCAACCTAGTTATGCAGCGCATACGAGTTTCACATTATAGAAATTTTATCAGCTTAATGGAGCTTTTGTGAGATTTAGCATTTCCGTTCGGTGCTGTCTGTGTTACTAGAGATACTAAACAAGATCAATTATAGGCATGCCCTGGTATTCGCTAGGTTTCCGTTTCGAATGCTTCCCCGCCCCCCCCGGATACCTGAAACTGGATACTGGGGCTTAATCAGTGGATAGCAAGGCACGTCTATACTACTGATGGAAACTCAATGCTAGAATTTCCCAGAAGGAAAATCTGGATCAGAACAGTGATTTCCTATATGACATGTCCATGCTGTTTTGGCTGCTTAAACATCTGTAATATAAACAACAATGAAGATGCTACATGACCTGGTGTGTCATATCATGCCAAATCACAAGTAGATAGGGCTCAATCAATCAATCGACCAACCAACCAACAGGTACTTATATACCGCTTCTCAACACGAAGTTTACAAAGCAGTTTACAGGCAAATAGCAATAATAATAAAGTTAAATGGCTCCCAGTCCCAAAAGGCTCACGATCTAAAAAAAAAAAGGCAGATCACCAGCAACAGCCACTAGAAAGACTGCGCAGGGGTGAAGAGGGACAATTACTCTCCCCTGCTAAACATCAGAGGAACATCACTTGAAAAAATGCCTCTTGCCCAGTTAGCAGGGGTAACTTAACTATTTCAAAATGCTGAAGGCAGCTTGCAGTATACAGTATTTTAGGGGGTATTAGATTTTTTAAAAATTGGATCCACTCAATTTATTTGGTGCGGTGCTTGGTGCTCATGGAAGACATTGTCTTGGTATATCATATTACCTGGTTTAAGCGTCATGAGATGACGTATAAACTCAAGTATAAGTCAATCTCATGGATAAGTTGAGGGCAAGTTCTAAGCCCAAAAATAGACTTTGCTATGACTCATACATAAGTCGAGGGTGAAACTTAGGGAGCGGGTATGAAATTCTTTGAAAATGACTTACCAGTAATTGTTCTGAGGCAGCAACAGAAAGCCAACCAAAAAAGGAGCTATCTCACATTCTTCTGAGGCAGCACAGAAATGGAGCTATTCTCCAAACAAGGGAGAGAGAGGAAGGTGCTTATTGGAGCTGTAGGTTTTATGAGGAATACAGCACAGCACCCCCATAGCAGTAGCCTTCATAATGACTACAATTCCAAAAAGCACCTTCACCTCTCTGCCTGTTTGGAGAAGAAGGAAAATGGCTACTGGTTTTTTGCTTGCTGTCAATTAGTGCCTGAGAACAATTACTAGTAAGTAAAATTGCTCTGGTTTTTTCCTAATCCCTGCCCCAGCTTTCTGCTTCTTAGCCCAGCCCCTACCCAAGCTGCCGGTAAAAGCTTTAACTGTACTGACCCATGTATAAGTCGATCCATGTTTTCAGGGCCAATTTTCATGCATAAATGTTTAGACTTATACACGAGTATATACAGTAAATGAAAAGATGGGCAGAATGCCTAGGTTAATAGTTGAACTTTTACCAATTTTTTTAAAAAAAATTTTCTTCAGTCTTCAGGATGTGCTTATGCAAGATTCAAGGCTTTACCTTATCTTTGAATTTCTTTCCATGGATCTCAAGAAATACTTGGATTCAATCCCATCTGGACAGTACTTGGATCGTATGCTTGTTAAGGTAAGGAGACAATAGTGGTCACGTGTGGTTTTCAAACTGCCTGCTCTCATAGAACTCTTTCCTCATTGATTTCCTGCATGTCTGTCATAGCGCCCCCCTGCATAGCACCAGGGGTTCCTGGGGTGAATTCCAGTGCATGCCATGCAGGGGGGGCATCAGGTAGATTTGAGCATCACTGTTTTCTCTGTAAAAATGGACAGTGTGTCCTAGAAACCACCCAACTCCCCTGCATGTAGCTTGAGAAGACTGGTAACAGCAGACTGACTTGTCTTCCATCATTGATTGTATCCCTGAGGAAACCCTGGTAAGAGCCCCAGAGACCGTTTTTGAAAGCCATTTGCAATAAACAGTTCCATGCCAAAACAGCAAAAGTGATCCTGCATGCAACTGTACCATACTCGTTTCATGAAAGAACTGTTACAAAGGGATTGTGTGTCGCTTGGCATTTGCCAGGCATCTGGAAAGCGTGCTTGGACTCCCTGCTGAGATTTCTCATGGCAAGAACAATGTGTGTGGACGTTGGATGGTCTTTTTTCTTTCATGGACTCGGCACAATCCAAATGTGTCCTTGGGCTGGGGCGTATCACTTGTGTCTGCCCAAGGCTGTCGCAAATGTGCCCAGAGGGCACTGGGCCGGTGCAGGGAGTTGCCCTGACCCAGGGACATGGTGGAGGATGCCTGGTAAGCCGCTCCCATGTCAGATCAGTTCCGCCGGCGGGGGGGGGGGCGGGGCCCCGCTTGAGAGGGCTATGGGAAGGTGGGAGGGCCGGAGAAAGGGCAGCCCTGTGGGCGGGCCAGCCTGGGAAGGGGGCTTGAGTGCGGATCCTATCTCCTTCCTGGGCCAGTCGGCCCCAATCCTGGCTGCTTAGATTTGTGCCAGCGATTTTGCTGGTGCAGATCTGAGCAGTCCCATAGCGCTGGCTGAGGCTTCTGCCGGGCCAATGGGAAAATAACCCCTTGCCTCCAGGTGAGCTCCAGTGGCCTCCCAACCTGTGTAGGAAGCACTGCTGGCCAGCTGGGCCTAACCAATGGGTTAGGATTGGGCTGCCCATGTTATACAGGCAAAATAAGACAGGGTTTTTTTTTACATGCAGTGGAATAGGATATTTATTTATTTAGTGAAATAGTAAAATTTATTTACTAAATTTCAGACTTGATCCTTTGTCCATACAAAGTATTATTTCTTGCGATCATTGGAACAAAATTTTCCCAATAAGTTACCTGGAAGTACCCAGTGTGACCCAAGAGGGTATTGAACCAACCAGTGCCTTGTTTTGCTTATGCTGAGCTGCTATTTGTACATGACTGATGAAAGTCTCTGCCACACCACCCATTTTTCTGCACATTTTCACCTGGTTTGGATCTTTCTATTGAGGAAGCTCCTTTAATGTATCAGCATCCTCCCAGGATCTGCCAAGTAATTTGGATGATGTTATCCTTTGGACTGGTCAGCAAAGGACTTGACTGTGAGCCAGCTCATTGGACTGTGAAGAGCTGGTTTCTGAGACTGGGAAAGTTGAGAGCTTGGGTGTCCCACCCCAGTATTTATTTATTTATTTATTTATTTATTTATTTAATTTTTACCCCGCCTTTCTGCCTAAAAGGCATTCAAGGCGGCATTACAAAAAGTATCCAGTTTCACAAATTATTTAAGTGCGTGGGGCTAGTGCATTTTTCTCTAGTTCAGCATTGGAAGTACCTGATGCTCCCTGGCAGCTTGCCTGCACAGTCAGCTAAATGTGGATTTTAATGATTGTATTCACGGTAGTCCAGGTTCACATCGGACAGCAAAAATACCAGAGGCATTGCATTAGTGATTTTGTTTAGCTTGCTTTTTAATCTCCTTGCCTTTCTACAATTCCTGGAGTGCCTTGTTTTTGCCTTTTTGCTTCCCCCCTTGTGTGTATTTTCTTTTAATAAACTTCAGAGTTACCTGCTTGCCCTCCCTCCATTCAATTCCATACGGAATTACTCTAGCCCCCCCACCCCAGGTTGTCTTCCCAGCCTTCACTGCTGTCTGACTTTTAAAGGGGTATTTTCAGGGATTTTGAGAATCCATTTTTTGGGGAGGGAGATCTATCCCTTCTGTCTTGTTCTCTGTGGCCTTCAGTGATGGCTCCAAGTGCTACTGTTCCAGCGTTGGAACCACGCATGCTGGGACTAAGTGCCAGTTGCTCGGCCCTGTGCCTTCCCTTCTAGCTATCACAATTTTGCTTCTGAGTTTTTCAGATGTGCAAGAAGGCAAACTAAACTGGAAAGATTGACAAGGGTCTGTGTCAAGGCGTGAGAGTAGCAGGGGATGAATGTGGGCAACTATTTTATATCTTTATGCTTGGCTATTATATGGTTGGGGGTGAGAGTCAAGGGATTAAAACTAAAGACTTCATGGAAAAGATGGGTTTTGAGAAGAGATAGAAAAGGAGGGGGAGGCATCGCAGAGGGAGGGCCACTAGGAGCCCCAGCTATGCTGCTAAAAGATGGCTGGAACTTCATGATGTCTGCCTTCAGCTGATCTGCCTCACTTTTTCCTTAGAGTTTTGACAAGTTAGGTGTGAAGTGTTGCCTTGGGTGTATTCAGTAGCATGTGTGCTTTATTTTTCTTTCACTGTGTTTTCCAAGCTTCCTGAGTTCATGTGGCTTTGATGTCTCCCTTTCAGAGTTACTTGTACCAAATTTTGCAAGGTATTATCTTCTGTCACTCCAGAAGAGTTCTGCACCGAGACCTGAAACCTCAGAACTTGTTAATAGATGATAACGGAGTCATTAAGCTGGCTGACTTTGGCTTGGCTCGCGCTTTTGGCATCCCAGTGCGCATCTACACACATGAGGTAAGGGGGTCTCAATGACTGGCTTGTAGTAGAATATGCTAGCTCTTGAACGTCCAGTGCTGAATCTTACTGTTTTAGTCTGTGGGAAGGAGCAGGGAGAAGAGCAGGATATTACCTTGTAGCATTAATTAGGAGCTAAGGACACCAGACCCAGCTGGATCAGAACAGGGTTCTCTGCAGTAGTATCTGGATTCTAACAGTGGCTGCCATATACTTCTGTGAAGCTCCCAAGCAGATGTGAAGACAACAGATAGCCTTTGCTAATCTGCAGGTACAGGTGTGCCTCAGTACCTGCAGGAGATAGGTTTCTGGCTTCCCCACAGATACTGTGGATACGAGGGGCACCTGTTTCGTTCTCCCCATGCCCATTAGAAGAAACGTACCCCAGCAAAGAAGACTGTTGGGATATATTTTAGAGCACTATATTTAATTTGCAAGTTGAAATGAGTTTGCAACTGAGTTTTAGGCGGGAACCTGGTCATGTGATATGTACAGGTCAATGTTGCAATTATGTACGGGCTTGAACTGGACTGGATGTCAGTGAGTCTGTGTTAGTGTGTGAGGAGCTGTCTTTGGAGTGAGATGTGTGGAGAGAGAGAGAGAGCTTGATATGATTTCTGAAAGCTGTTCTATGTAAATACGTTCTAAATACAAAGTTCTGTTTAGAACAAGTCTCTGCATCTTCATTTGAACGAACCTAAAGGTCACTCATCGTGTCCACCCTAAGGCCGCCACTTTCCTTCAAAGACTTTCTTAAATCAGGTCACTATAAGCTTATAAGCTCATAGGACCTTCATGCTGCCTCCCAGCAGCCTGGATGCTTAAAAAAGACTAGATGGGGGTTAACTGGAAGTTGTTAAATTTTGTTAACCTCGATCTGTTTTTTCAAGTGACCACACTGCTGGGTGGAGCATGAAGGTTGTTACAAGCTCCTAAGGTTTTAAGGAAGACTTTTGCTGGGGTAAGTTTCTTAAACTAAAGGGAGCATGGAGGAGTATGAGGGGGCTCCCGCATCCATGGATAAGTGAAACGTGGATATTTTTCTAATAGGGAAGAAGATGGTGGTCCACTTCCAGTATGACTATTTAAGTATGGAGGGAAAGTAACCAGAACTCTACATGGTATTTCAAATGTAGCTGCACCATAGATCTGTGTTAGGTGTTGCCAAACTCCAGGCCAGATTCGGCGTCTACCTGATACTTCCCTGGCGTGAATGGCTCTTACTGTTCTGCCAGGGACACTAGTGAAGACCCTGACTACAGCCTCCAGGGGTCTTTGCGGCCAGCCACTTCTGCGTTCACCTCTGTGTGTGAGGCATGCTGGGGCAGCAGACCCTGGACATTGCTAGCCACTGAAGACGGTAGTCAGGGTCTTCACTAGTGTCCCTGGTGAAAGAAAGTGCTGTTCACGCCAGAGATGCTTTTTCCTCCATTGCAGCAGTCTCCAGTTTGGAGGCTGCTGATCTATTCGAAGATATCCTGTATACTACAGCTAGCATGCAACAGTGTATAATGTTGGACTTTGATCAGCCAGACTGGTCTTCGGATCAGCCATGATAATTGCTGGTAGGCTAGATTGATAGTATCCAGCTGGTCTTGTGTGGTTATGAGAATCAAATGGGATGAGCTTCTAGAAAGAATAATGGCATACAAATGCAAATTCATTTTGAATTAATTAATTTAGATATTAACTACTTCTGAATTTACAAGAAGCTAAAAGCATCTATTCAAGAGCTGGTGTATGAATTACTGATATTTGCAGTTGACTGGATTGCTCCTTCATTCACACCTGTTCCAGAATGTGCTAACATTCTTCCATTAATAATTTCAGGCTTGCCTCTTTAAAACCTGCTAATAATTACTTTCTTGTGCTAGGTAGTAACTCTGTGGTACAGATCCCCAGAAGTGCTGCTTGGCTCCGCACGTTACTCCACTCCTGTAGATATATGGAGCATAGGTACAATATTTGCTGAAATGGCAACTAAGAAACCACTCTTCCACGGGGACTCGGAGATTGATCAACTCTTCAGAATCTTTAGGTATTTAACCCCAAATGGGAAAGATCTCTCTCTGATGTAGAAGGTTGCTCTCTGTATGCATAATAATTCTACAGCTGCTTTTTTTGAAAGCCGTTATGTTTTAGTATGATCTCTTGAAGACAACAGGATATCTGGAACCTTTTATCCACCAGGTTGACTGATAGCGATCTATTTATGTATAACTTTTGGCCAATGGCAATTGGTAAACGGTACAGTATTGTAATTCTTAATGTAATGTCAGTCTAAGCAGGTTTTGCTTGGAAGCAAGTCCCATTGGGTTCAACTCCTGGTAAGTATGCTTAGGAGTGGTCCTTAGTGGCCTGATCCTATGAAGTGGTATTTGCCATTCTGTACTGTCCTATGTGTATAGGATCTTGTGGAGTGTTGACATGGCTCTATGGTCAGACCAAGATGTTGCAGCAGTGTCTCCCAGCGCATTTGCTTCTGATAGGTGAAGTGTTTCCTGGACCGTACCACTTCATACTTCGTGTGTTGCATGATTTGAATAATAGGCTAGATCTGTTCAATGGTGTTCCTTGGGGTGGGGATCAGTGCCTGGGGGCACTCCTCCCAGGATGCACCCCCCCCACCTGCAGATGCCACCTCCCCCATGGAGGCGTTCTGGGAGGCGTTCTGTGCACCTTCCCCGGCCCTCAGAAAGCCGATAATCCTCACTTCCAGAAGTGACTTGCAGCCCTCTAAGAGCCTTCTGGAGGCCCAAAACCGTCACTTCTGGTTTTCGGCTGAAAATGGAAAGTGAGGTTTTTGGCCTTCTGGGGGTCGGGGAGGCCGTGTGCAGCTTCCTTAGCTCTCAGAAGACCCTCTGGGGCTGCCTTCCTCCCCCACCACTTAAAAAAAAAAGCGGTGGAGGAGACATCCCCACTCCAGGGGATGTGAATGAGGCCAGGATGGGCACGATTTTGCCACCTCTCCCTTCCTGATGCCCCGGGGAATTTGCCCATTGCCCCTCCTAAGTATCCACTGGATCTGTTTTACTAACAGTGGATGTGGATTGCAATATCTTCAGAAGCTGAGAGTTTCAATATGTAATGGTTCAACAAGTCTGGGGTTAGCAGAATTGTCCCTGACCAATAAACTCCGAAACACTGATGCAGTAACTTTCTGATGGTGATTGGCACAATGCATTTAAACACATTTGATTGTTTTTGAGAGCTCTTTGATGGGATGTGTGTATGTGGTTTCCCCTCCCCCTTGTAGAGCTTTGGGGACGCCAAACAATGATGTGTGGCCTGAAGTTGAATCCTTGCAAGATTACAAGAACACATTCCCTAAGTGGAAACCAAGCAGTCTGACCTCCCATGTGAAAAACCTAGATGAAGATGGTTTGGACCTGCTTTCTGTAAGTGAATATGTCATTCATAAAGTTTCATTTGTAAAGATTCAATTATGAATATGTCATTCATAAAGATTCAACATGTTGATGCAAGATAAACATTGCTTCACCTGGGTGAAGGTTGTGGGGAGGGGAAGGGGACCTCAACTGTTAACCAGATAATGCTGTACATGATTGGAAAAGACTAGGATTGTGGTGGTCTTGTTCCCATTGAGGTTTGCAGGGCAATGCTAATGGGCTGCAACCGCTAAAGTTATGCACTGTGGCACTCAGCTGAAGATCAGATGTGTGTTCTCTCCCTTCTCCAGATTGTGCCTGACCTTGCATAAAGTTGGGTGATCATCAGTGATGCGGGTGCCCAATTCATGCAATCTGCCCCACCTTCTTTGTGAGGGAAGCATGGGGTCAGTTGGGTGCTTCAGTTACTGAGCACCAACATGGAATACCTCTTTCAAAGGTGAAGTCGGCAAGGAGGGAGGCAGGAAGCCATCAGCGAAGCCTACCCTTTCTAGGGTACAAGCATTCCACCACCTATGCTAATTGCTATCCATGAAACATACACAGGAGCGAGGCTTGGTTAAGGTTTTCAAAAGAAATGCTTAACTCACAGTTGTATACATCCAATTTCTGAAAATGCTCAGAGGCCCTAATACTTCTCCAAAAACTGGAAGTTGTGGGTTGATTGTTTGGTTGGTGCCTGAAACAGGTGTTCTGAGGCTTGCAGAGGACGTGGGCAGTTGAGCACAGCCTCTGCAGGCCTCAGAAAACCCTCCACATAGCACAGCTCCAGTCACCTTCAGAAGGGCCAGGTGGGTCCCTTCTCTGCAGGTTCGGATCCAGCAGATTCTGAAATCTGTGGGTCCTGAATCCATGGATATTGTGAGCCCACTTTTAACTACAGATACTGAAACAGGTGTGGCTGAATCTTGTTATTGTTCAGTTGCTAAGTCGTGTCCGACTCTTCGCGACCCCATGGACCACAGCATGCCGGGCCTCCCTGTCCTCCACTAGCTTCCAGAGTTCACCCAATTTCATGTTCATCGCTTCGGTGACACTCTCTAACCATCTCATCCTCTGCCGCCCCCTTCTCCTTTGGCCTTCCATCTTTCCCAGCATGAGGGTCTTTTCTAAAGAGTCCTCTCTTTGCATGAGGTGGCCAAAGTATTTGAGCTTCAGCTTCAGGATTTGTCCTTTCAGGGAGCAATCAGGCTTGACTTCCTGTAGGATTGACCGATTGGATCTCCTTGCAGTCCAGGGGACTCTCCAGAGTCTTCTCCAGCACCATAATTCAAATGCATCTATTCTTTGGCACTCCGCCTTCTTTATGGTCCAGCTCTCACAGCCATACATTGGGCTGGGAAAACCATATATAATATATAATAGCTTTGACTAGGCAAACCTTTGCTGGCAGGGTGACGTCTCAACTTTCTATTAAGTTGTTTAGGTTCGCCATAGCTTTCCTCCCAAGAAGCAAACGTCTTTTAATGTCATGGCTGCAATCACATCTGCGGTGATCTTGGAGCCCAGGAAAATACTCTGTCACGGCTTCAATTTCTTCCCTTTCTATTTGCCAGGAAGTGATGGGAATGGTTGCCATGATGTTAGTTTTTTTAATGTTGAGCTTTTCAACATTCAATTTTGGCACTTTCCTCTTTCACCCTCATCAGAAGGTTCTTGAGGTCTTCCTCACTTTCTGCCATTAGAGTGGTATCATCTGTATATCTGAGGTTATTGATATTTCTCCCAACAATCTTGATTCCAGCTTGCGAGTCATCCAGCCCTGCCTTCCTCATGATGTACTCTGCATATAAGTTAAATAAGCAGGGTGACAGTATACAGCCTTGTCGTACTCCTTTCTCAATTTTAAACCAATCAGTTGTTCCATGTCTAGTTCTAACTGTTGCTTCCTGGCCCGCATACAGGTTTCTCAGAAGACAGATAAGGTGGTCTGGTACTGCCATCTCTTCAAGAACTTGCCACAGTTTGTGATCCACACAATCAAAGGCTTTGGCATAGTGAATGAAGCAGAAGTAGATGTTTTTCTGAAACTCACTTGCTTTCTCCATGATCCAGTGAATATTTGCAATTTCATCTCTAGTTCCTCTGCCTCTTCGGAAACCAGCTTGTACATCTGGTAGTTCTCGATTCACATACTGCTCAAGCCTAGCTTGTAGGTTTTTGAGCATCACCTTGCTAGCATGTGAAATGAGTGCAATGGTGCGGTAGTTTGAACAATCTTTGGCATTGCCCTTTGGGATTGGAATGTAAACTGATCTTTTCCAGTCTTGTGGCCAATGCTAGGTTTTCCAAATTTGCTGGCATATGGAGTGTAGCACTTTGACAGCATCATCTTTTAAGATTTTGAGTAACTCAGCTGGAATGCTGTCACCTCCATTAGCTTTGTTGTTAGTAATGCTTTCTAAAGCCCACTTGACTTCATACTCCAGGATGTCAGGTTCAAGCTTAGTGACCGCACCATTGTGGTTATCAGGAACATTTAGATCGGCCTTACATAGTTCCTCTGTGTATTCTTGCCACCTCTTCATAATCTCATCTGCTTCTGTTAGGTCCTTGCCGTTCTTGTCCTTTATTGTGTCTACCTTAGCACGAAATTGTCCTTTGATATCTCCAATTTTCTTGAAAAGATCTCCAGTCTTTCCCATTCTATTGTTCTCTACTCCTCTATTTCTTTGCATTGCTCGTTTAGGAAGGCCTTCCTATCTCTCCTTGCTGTTCTCTGGAAATCTGCATTCAGTTGGGTATATCTTTCCCTTTCTCCCTTGCTTTTTGCTTCCCTTCTTTCCTCAGCTATTTGTAAAGCCTCATCAGACAGCCACTTTGCCTTCTTGCATTTCTTTCTCTTTGGGATTGTTCTAGTTGCTGCCTCTTGTACAATGTTACAGACCTTCGTCCAAAGTTCTTCAGGCACTCTACAAAATCTAAGCCCCTAAATCTATTTGTTACCTCCACTGTATATTCGTATGGGATCTGATTTAGGTCATACGTGGAGGGCCTAGTGGTTTTCCCTACTTTTTTCAGTTTAAGCCTGTATCTATATATATAAAAATGGACGTGTGTGTGTATGTATGTATGTATGTATGTATGTATGTATGTATGTATGTATGTATGTTATGCATAGGCTTCCCCACGCCTTGACCGAGTGCCACGAAACTTGGCGCACACGTACCTTGCAGCCTGGAAAGAAACACTGTGGGGGTCAGACCCCCCTCGCGCCCCCGGGGGTGGGGGTACGCAGGGGTCTTCGCGTGAACATCATCGGAAACGTCTGAAATCGGCGTCAAATCCACAGTTTTCGGGGTCGCCGAGATGAGTGGCGACCGTCCCGATGCCGTTGGAGTCCGGGTTCAGCCCCCCCCTGACGTGGGGGGCAAAAAGGGGTGCGAGACACAGCGTCCGCCATGCCCTGCTGGAACGCCTGGACTGATTGGCATGAAACTCGGCATGCGGAAGCCTAGCAGCCTGGCCTCAAATACTGCGGGGGTTGGGGGCCCCTCCTGCCCCCGGGGGTGGGGGTACGGGGGGGCCGATGTGAGAACAGCTAAAAACGGCCAAACTTGGAGTCAAATCCACAGTTTTCGGGGTCGCCGAGATGAGTGGCAACGCTCCCGATGCAGTTGAAGTCTGGGTTTGCCCCCCCCCACGTGGGGGCAAGAAGGGGTGCGAGACACAGCGTCCGCCATGCCCTGCTGGAACGCCTGGACCAATTGGCACCAAACCCGGCATGCGGAAGCCTAGCAGCCTGGTCACAAACACTGCGGGGGCCGGGCCCCCCTAGCGCCCCCGGGGGTTGGGGTACATGGGGGTCCCCACTTGAAAACAGTCAAAAGTGGCCAATATCGGTGTCAAATCCATAGTTTCCGGGGTCGCCGGGACGAGTGGCGACACTCCCGATGCTGTGCGAGTTCAGATTCACCCCCCCTCGGCATGGGGGGCAGGAAGGGGTGCGAGACACAACATCTGCCATGCCCTGCTGGAACGCCTGGACCGAGCGACATGAAACTTGGCATGCATACACCTTGTGGCCTGGCCACAAACACTGCGGGGGTCAGACCCCCCTAGTGCCCCCAGGGAGGACGCGGGGGACCCCAAGTGAAAATGGTCGAAAACGGCCAAAATCAGCGTCAAATCCATAGTTTCCGGGGTTGCCGAAGTGAGCGGTGATGCTCCTGACACCGTAAAAGTCCTGGTTCGCCCCCCCCTCGGCGTGGGGTGCGCGACGGGGTGCAAGACACAATATCTACTTTGCCCTGCTGCCACGCCTGGAGCGATGTCCACCACACTCGGCATGTGCGTGCCTTCCAGCCTGGCAACAGACCCTCTGGGGGTCTGGCCCCCCTAGCGCCTCGGGGGGGCCCAGGGCCCCCACGTGAAAATGGTCAGAAATAGACGAGATCGCCCTCGGTTCTGTAGTTTCTGGGCTCACCGAGGCCAACAGCGATGCTGTGGGAGTTCGGGTCCGCGCCCCCCAATGTGGGGGGCGGGAAGGGGTGCGATACGAAATCTCCACCATGCCCCACTGTGACGCCTGGAGCAATTGGTGCCAGACTCGGCATGCGTATGCCTTGCGGCCTGGCAACAAACCCGGGGGTGGGGGTGCGCAGGGGGCCCCAGGTGAAAATGGTCGAAAACGCCCGAAATTGGGAGATGGGTCAGGGATGGGTCAGGGATGGGAGATATAAACACCTGGGCAACGCCGGGTAACAAAAAGCTAGTTTTGCAATAAGAAGCTCGTGATCTGAGCCACAGTTAGCTCCAAGTCTTGTTTTGACTGCCTGTATAGAACTTCTCCACCTTTGGCTGCAAAGAATGTAATCAATCTGATTTTGATGTAGACCATCTGGTGAAGTTCATGTATAAAGTCGCTGCTTGTGTTGCTGGAAAAGGGTGTTTGCTATGACTAATGTGTTCTCCTGACAAAACTCTATCAGTCTTCGCCCTGCTTCATTTTGTACTCCAAGACCAAACTTGCCTGTTATTCCTATTACCTCTTGACTGCCTACTTTAGCATTCCAATCCCCTATGATGAGGAGGACATCTTTTTTTGGTGTTAAGTCTAGAAGGTGTTGTAGGTCTTCATAGAAACAGTCAACTTCTTCCTCTTCAGCATCAGTGGTTGGGTGATAGACTTGGACTATTGTGATGTTGAAAGGCTTGCCTTGGTTCCGAATTGAAATCATTCTATCATTTTTGAGGTTATACCCCAGTACTGCTGTTCTCGCTCTCTTGTTCACTATGAAGGCTATTCCATTTCTTCTAAGGGATTCCTGCCCACATTAGCAGATATAATGGTCATCTGAATTAAATTCTCCCATTCCTGTCCGTTTTAGTTCACTAACTCCCATGATGTCGATGTTCAGCCTTGAAATCGCGCGTTTGACCACATCTAGCTTACCCTGATTCATAGATCTGACGTTCCAGGTTCCTATGCATATTGTTCTTTGCAGCATCGTACTTCCCTTTCACTTCCAGACACATCCACAGCTGAGCTTCCTTCTGGTTTTGGCCCAGCTACTTCACTCTTTCTGGAGCCACTAGTACTCGTGTTCTGCTCTTCCCCAGTAACATAATGGACGTCTTCCGACCTGAGGGGCTCATCTTCCAGCGTCATATCGTTTAGCCTTTTAGTACTGTAATTCATGGGGTTTTCTTGGCAAGAGTACTGGAGTGGGTTGCCATTTCCTTCTCCAGCGAATCACATTTAGTCAGAACTCTTTACTATGACCTGTCCATCTTGGGTAACCCTACATGGCATAGCTCACAGCTTCATTGAGCTACTCGAGCCTCTTCGCCACGACAAGGCCTAGTTTCAAATGCCTTGGAGAGAAGAGCGAATAGGATGCTGAATCTGATCTGGTTGCAGCAGGATTGCTGTTATGGCAGCAATGGCTCATATATCAGGATTTGCTGAGAAGCTGAGTGGAACAAATCGCCCTAGGAAACTGTAGGACCTTTTTCCAGAAGTTGAAAGGTGAATTTATCAGGCTTGCTTCAGGTCTTCATTTATCAGACTTGAAGCTGGGGGTTGAATTGTGACTCTTCACAAGGGCTGACACTGAGATTCTAGAGGTGTACTTAGCAATGCCATTCCCCCCCCCCCAGTCTAAGAACTGCTCCTAGGTATGCTTCGGCTGGACTTGAGCATGTAGTAGCTCAAAGGACTGAGTAGCCCAAAGCTCTGCACTTTTGTCCATCTAGAGTCCCTCTCTCCAGTATGCCTTCTTTTTTCAGCTTCAAAATCAACTTGTTGATTTTTAGCGCTGCTTGTTTCTAAGCTTGCTTATCAAGCCGATGGCTAACATATATTTTGCCTTTATCTCATCTTGCAGAAAATGTTAATATATGATCCTGCAAAGAGAATTTCTGGCCGCGTGGCCTTGAACCATCCCTACTTTGATGACTTGGACAAATCCAAACTTCCAGCCAGTCGGATCAAGAAATGCTAATTGCCCATAAACCGCCTGTGGGTGGTTGTTTGGAGCAAGAATACCAAAATGTGTGGTATTTTTACTACAGAATTTTCTCTAACTTCTGTTTTATATGTGTGTGTCTTGTCCTATTCTAAAACTGTAGCCCTATTTAGAGTGCTCTGGTTTGTGTACTTCAAATGTAAATATTAACCTATTCACCGTTGAATAAAGTTGTAAACTGTTAATGCAGCCCAACGTTCTATAAATAAAAACTTTAAATCTAGCATGGATTCAGATCGTGCCTTGAGAACCATGGGGGTTCCATTCCCCCCCCCCCCGGATGCCAAGACCTGCTGATAATCAAATCCATGGGTCTTGGCGCATCAGACCCTCTGAATGTGACCAGAGCCGTGCTCCAGTTGCGTCTGCAGGGCATTCTGAGAGCTGGGGAAGTTGCACGTGGCCTCCCCGGTCTTCAGAATACCTTCCAGATGCGGCTGGAATTGTACTCTGGTTGCATTTGAAGGGTCCTGGTCCAGTCAAATCCAGTAGTTCAGAACCTGCGGTTAATAAAAACCATGGGTTGAGACTCCACCGATAAGCAGTCTGGACCTGTACAGAATTCTGTTTTGCTTTGTGTTTTTTAAGAGTGTGCATGTAAGATGGGACCAAGAAGGTAAGAGCAGTCTTAATTTACCAGGAATAGATTTAGAGCCTGATATAGCAGGTTTGCGTAATGCACATTTGTGACATCATGGGAAGATGAAGCACTAGTGCTGGGCCAGTGCTAATTGCTCTTAGCACTGTGAAGTAGGGCCCTCCGGCGCTCCAGCAGCTCATTTGGGGCAAGGGGGAGGGGGTGGAACTGGGCGGAGGGGAAGGGGGAGGATCGGGCCCCTGCAGGAGGTGAAGACCTCAACCTTTGTGCGGGCCTGAACCAAGGCCTCTAAGGGCCCAATCCTAATCCACTATCCAGCACTGATGCAGCTCTGCCTACAGGTGTGTGCTGCTTCCTGTGGTGGGGAGGCTGTCATGGAGGCCTCAAGGTAAGGGAGTATTGGTTTTCTTTGGGCTGCATTGCAGCTGCATCAGTCTGCAGCTTTCCCACTAGCTATGGTTATGTGTAACCTGGATTCATATCATATGGTTTTAGTAAATCCAAAGGAATAGGAGAAGTAAAAGCTGTGACCCTTGGCAAAATGAAGTAAGTAGTTGAATAACATTGATTGTTGCAAGAAAACCCTGTGTTTAACTGTTCTTAAACCTCTTGGCAGTCAATTGCACTGAGCCACCCTGAGCTTTATTTTTAACCCCGCTTATGGAATACCAATAACTCCACTCTGTCTATAATGTTGCCAGCATCAATCATGTCACTGCACCACAGCACCATTTGCTTATAAAGTGGAAAAAAATTATCTTCATTTTTTCCCTAGGGAAAATGATCCAACCCCTGTATCATTTTAGGTGTGACTTTTGATATTAATTGATAGCAGTAGATGACTGGAGAAGGCAATGGCAAACCACCTTGTACAACAAAAGTGCTGCCTAGTAAGCATCACAATGTGATATCACCCTTGTGGCTCAGTAATGACTCGGTGCTTGCACAAGGGACCCATCGTTACCTTTTTGATATTGTCGTTAGGGAAAAACTATTGAAAGCATGCCTCCCATGCAGCTTGTCAAAAATAGCCTCTTGATGGGGTGAGGGAGTGGTAAGCTAAGTGTGGTGGGTATACTTTATACACAAAACAAATGGTAAAGTGAGATTCTGAACCAATTGCATCAAATTAAGGAGGCTGGAGGTTTAGCAAAGGTTTCCCTGTGATCAGATGGTCTAGTCGTGACTGACTGCATGGGGTGGTGCTCATCTCCGTTTCTAAGCCGAAGAGCCAGCGTTTGTTAGAGGACAGTTTCTGTGGTCATGTGGCTGGCATGACTACATCAATGTGCACAGAACGCTGTTACCGTCCTGCCAAAGGTAACTACTTGCATTTTTAATGAGCTTTCAAACTGCTAGATTGGCAGGAGCTGGGAGAAGTGATGGGAGCTCATTCTGTCGCGTGGTCTTGAACTATCAACCTTCCGGTCAGCAAGCTCAATGGTTTAACCCACAATGTCCCCTTTATTATGTTTATTCGTACCCACCAAAACTGACAAAGTTGTTAGCAGTAAGTGTCTGAGGTCTGACATCTTCATCTGGATGTGAAGCAAAGCAATAAGACAATTATAATAATAAGCAATTATCAGCCTGGCTCTAAGATCAAATTGAAAGCCATCAGAGTAACCCATGACTTTTGCCTGTTAACTAGTACTTGTTTGAATATTCTCTGCTTTGTATCCTTTCTGTGGCCACAAGATGTCACTGTAGTATCTATATACTCATTTGTGATGCATTGAGGGGGGCAGGGAGGGAAGAATGACTAACCTAGTTGATTTTCCACATCAAAAGCTAGTCTCTGTTTGCTGATAGCTATGCATATGCTACTGCAAAGTTCAACAATAATTGTAAGGGCAGAGGTACAATTTGTGACATTGTCCAGGAGTGATCAGATGGTCACTCCTATCCCCGCTATTTGTCAGCTGCACGTGTTTGTGGGGCAGGCGCGTATCTTACCTGTGGCCCCCCATGGCGCGAGCCATGGGGCGCTGGGCAGCGGTGGGACACCATTGCGCATGGAACCGCGCAGTTTTTTGCCTTCCTGCCTGCCCACGCTTTCCTTAGCTCGGAAATGGAGCGTTTCCAGGCTAAGGGAGGGGTGTCTGAGTGACGTGTGGGGGTGGGGTGCAGCGCAGTTTCAGCGCCAGCCATGGAGTGCGCTCAGGCCTCCGTGCGCGCCTGCTATGGGGGAGGGGGATAGGAGAACATCCGGAAAAGTGATTTGGCATCTGAAGTGATATGACCGGTTCTAGTGGCTCATTTACATTCTGTGAATGCAGACCAGGTTTTGGTACTAGCCAATCATCACCACCCTCTCCCCCCCCCCAAAAAACACAACACCTTAGCAAATGTTGACTTTGATACTTAAACTGCCCCAGTGTGGCTTCTGAAATTTCTCCCATCATGTATTTTAAAATCTACCTCCTAATCCATAAGGGATGGAAACTTGCTGCTTCAAAAAATGACAACATAGGAAGCTCAACTACTGGCTTGTATGCCCAGTAACGAGTCTGTGCTTTTTTTTGGCCCTTTAGAGGTGGTGTCGTCTATATGGTGGTCTCTGTATAGCCTCTGCCAGCTGCTGTTAGAAGGTGAAGAGAGGGCATTCCCCCTCCCCAATCAGAACTGCTTTCTGTGCCTTCCTAGAGGGGATCTCTTATTCCTCCTGCTAGTTTCAAATGTATACCCAAGGCTTGATAAACCTTTTAAACAAGTTGTTAGCTGAAGGTGATGTGGTCTGTGGCAAGCTGTGTTGTATCTGTTTGTGCCTAATGCTTTTTGCTTTGCTACTTAAGTTTAACCTGTCCTAATGATCTTTGTGTTTACATTTTGTCAGTCACCTGAGGTTATGGCGGTAAGATGAAAATCGTCTTTAAGATTTTCTTATTAAATAAAATATAATGGTTAAAATGGTTCTCTTGGTTTGCCATTCTGATGTTGGCTAACTCGCATTAGAGTTACATCGCAAATACAGGTAACATTTTAGTGGTGCTGTAATGGCAGGCAAGCAAACCTTTTAGTTATCCCTGGTGGGCTTGTAGCAGATCACTAGCCTCTTTCTAAATTGTCTGGCATTCTCCTCCTGATAGGACAATATGTAATACTTAAATTTTCTCCCAGATCAGCACATTGATACAGACAGACTTTCTGGGGAGGAAGTGGCTGCTTCGGTACACAGAAGTCCAAGATTAATAAGCGTGGTTCTGTATAATCCTCATTAGCTGTTGCAGCTTTGAAAAGGAAACCCCAAGAGGGAATCACTTTGCAAAAACCGGCAAAAGATTTGCTTATACTATAAAATGCGGCTTGGGTGTAATTTGGCTGTTATACCTCAATAAAGTCAATTTTATTAAAGAGAGAGAGAGATGGGGGGGGAGTACAAGGTAACTCTCACAAAGCAGTGCTTGATCCAGAGTCCTTCAAATGTGGTTTCATAAGTACACAGGGTGAGAAGTACAAAGGAGGACAAGGTTATTGTATTTTTAATAATAGCTGTGTAGCCGGCATAATTGCAGCACAGGCAGCATTTTATCACAAATGCACATCTGGCAAGCGGCAGGTATCGGGTGCACACTAGCCTGTTACCATGCTGTCCTTACTGTACAGTATGTGCCTTGGTACTGATGTGCCACATAGGCTTTTCCAGAGGTGGATTTGTTTAGTTGATTTTGGTCCCACCTTGATCCAGAGGGATTCCCAAGCTGGCTTATGTAAGGTACTGCTTTAAGACTATGTCCACCTCCTTTGCTACAAGGCAGTACAGGCATGTCCCAGTATCAGCTGGGGTTCTGTTCTGGACCCCATTGTGGATACCGGGGCCACCTTTTTAAAGAGAGGTTTTGCTGCCACAAGGTTTTTTTTTTTTTTAAGTTAATATTCCCTTATCTTCAATAGGCTTCCCAGTTTCTGTGGTATCTGTAGATAACTGAAACAGTGGATACCGAATCAGTGGATACTGGGGCACACCTGTATTTGGCGGTAGCATATCTCCTGTCCCCTGTCTCAAGTACTCATTGATTATTCTGGCTGTTTCCATCTTACTTTACTACCAGCAATCGGGAGACCATTGCTGGTCTATGCACTTCTTACTCCTGTCCCCGAAGGACTTTGGGTGGGGGAGTGCATGGACGTACGTGTGTATACACATTTGCAGCTCTTGTAGGTTGCCATATCAATATCTTGTGTTTTGCTGCTTCTTTCCCACCAAGGAATAAGGGGTGGTACAGAGTGGGGTTGCTCCCTTCAGAACAGTACACGCGAACAGTGGCTCTGCTTTGAGGGACAAATCATATGTGACAGTGATTCCTTTCTTAATCGAAAAGGAAGGCTATATGACCGATGACAGCCCCCCCCCCCGGATCCTTTGCCTGTTGCGCCTGCAGAACGGCACATCTTGCACCCTGTGCTCATGTGCCTGTGCATATTTGTTCACACGTGCTTAAGGAAGTGCAGTGACTGGAGAAGACATCGTGCGTATCCATTTTTCAGTTAAGAATACAGGCATGTATCCCAGTATCCGCTGGGGTTCCATTCCAGATCCACCTGTGGATACCTGAATCCATAGATACTGGGGACACCTTTTTGAAGATATAATAGGGAAACATCAGAGGTCTTGCTGCAACAAGGTTGAAAAAAAGATCTTTTTAACGTTCCCCTATCTGTTTAATATGGTCCCAGTGTCCCTGGTAGCTGTAGATAACTGAAACCATGGATACTGGGGCATGCCTCTATTCGCTTTTTGGGTTTTGTTCTCGGAAGTGAGCTACTGTAGTGAAGTGTGTGCAAGTGTGTGTTTTATAGCTTCTTCCTTCAAAAGACCTGTGAACAATGGCATTCATTGGCCCCTGCATGTTTTAAACAGAGTATCAGTAGCAACTGCAACTACATGTAGAGCGCCTGTCTTGTCCACCAATGTCTTGAAATAGATGTTCTTTATACCCACATAATACCTCTGCCAAGAATGTCCAAATATAATTCAAGATGCCACTGCTTGTATCGGGTTGAGAAGGAATCTTGATGTTATATTACGCGCTGGGTTTTTTTTTTCAGATTCATGGATGATTATGGTATTAATGTGTTTTAAAAAAACAAAATTGCATTTATAATACAGGAGTTCAGCTATACCGGCACCCCAGTCTAATGGAAGGCATGTAGAAACCTTTGTAAAAGGCTCAAATCCCACAGCTCAGCAGTATGGTGAGGGTCTGGCTCCAGCCCCTTGTTTCAACTTCCAGTTGGATTTTATGGGCTTCACAAGCATAATCCCACCTGCTGTATCTAAGCGGCACCATGCATGCCTTTGTTAGAAGTACATACTGTACATGTTACCCCTCTAGTGTCCCCAGGTGAATTGGCATAAGGCATGGTAGGGGGCTCTACAGTTACCCCAACAGTCCTGTTTTCCTTCAGGCATTTCTCCTGTTCCGGGAAGACTGAATGAAAAAAAAGCAGTGTGGAACGGTCAACACCTCTTCGACCCCCATCCTATGGTTGCCCTGGGCTGTTGGAACCTGAGTTCTGGCAATGCAGGGCACTTTCCAGTGGTGCAAAAGCTGGGCTGCTGTCACATGCTTCAGGGCCACTGCTGCAAAGCATGCAGTGGAGCATGCAAAGCAGTGGCTCCAGAGGCCTCTGTTGGCACTGGTAGCTGATGCTGGAGATGTGCTGTGGGGTGGCAGGGAGGGGGTGGATTTCCACAACAGTGGCATGTGCCGGACCTGCTCCACCTCTTCACGAAGATGTACACCAACAAAATGGCTGCTATAAGTCTGAGGAGATCCATACGAAATCAGGAAGCCTACTTCAGGGGAAGTGAAAAATGTTTTACTTACCTCCTGCAGGCTGTCCAATTGCCTCTCCCCACTATTAAATGCAGTATGTGCTCAGTCAGCTCAGCTATATCAGCACTAGTGGTGGGGGGGGGAAGGGAATAGTGTCTCTGAAGCACTGTGTCAGTATATGCAAGTGTTCCCAAACGTACCAGGGACACAGTGCCTTTGTAGCCTTTTCTTCCTGGCCAAATTGTAAGATTTGGGTGCTATCATCTGGGATCGCATGAGTCGTGTGAGATTCAAGATGGTGGCAAGCTGGAAGATGGGCAACTGGAGAAAACTCATGGGGCCCTTGAGAGTGTGCTGTGGCACCCTAAGACGCCTTGGTATATCTTATGTTAAATGAAAGCTTTTACCAAGTTGGGGTCATTTCTTTAAAAAGCAATAATAATAATAATAATAATAATTCTCCCAATATATTCAATGGGTATTTCATTGTTCCCCATTCAATGTTCCCCATTGTTGGATGGTGTTTTTAAAAACAGTTTGTTGTAGGAGAACATATGGAATACAAGTGGCAAAAGGTGGGAAGTTTTTCATATTTGATTTTCATTTGGACGACTAGAGACTATCCTGATCACAAAGGAAGGTTCAAAATGCAGTTGGAATAATGAACCTAATTTTCACTTCGTTACTTACTAGCTGAAGTCTAATCTTTTTACAGAAGGCAACCAAGTTTGCTTTCCTAATGCAATATCTATCAGGCTATAGCAATTTCATAAACTAGCCTTTTAGAAAGTGTACTGGGTGCTGAAAATTTCCCATTACTCTGGTGTTCTTTGGCTGGAGAATAAGCTGCTGAAATAAAGACGACATTCTTCCCCCAACTACCTTTGTGACTGTAGGGAAGATTAACTTTAGCAATGTAAGAACACAGCTATAAAAAGGGAGAAAGTGCTGCTATATAGCTGTTACCTTGGAATGAGGTTTCCTTCTCAAGTTTGAAGAATAAATGTCATTAAAAACCTCCCAGAATTCACTTGTGAGTTTATGGCATACTATAACATTCTAATGAATTTCACCAATAGCACAAATGGTTTCCTTTTCCATGACAAATCTGATTTGTGTGATGGTTGGTTAGGTGGAACTCTTAGGTGCTCACATGCATAGGCAGAGAAAGGTTACAAACACAACTATCTTAAAATTGGCAAACTTGGGGGGGGGGAGAAGCAGCCTTGCACTGCCTTATTTAGGCATAGTGGAAGGAGCTTCCTGCTTCTCTTCTCCACCTACTCCCATCACAGTGGTGCAGCTTTCTGTGTCCTCTTGCAATGTAACTCCTGCAGCAAAAATTCAAATGGATTTGTGCGTTACTCAAAGTGTGAGAAGGAAACTCAAGGGATGTGCCCAAGTATGTAGAAATGGACCTGGGGAAAAGGTGAGCCAATTGGCAGCTAAAACATTCTGAAATTTCAAGCAAATTGCAGAGGTTAACAATATAGTCCCAGCTGAAAGCCAAGTGCAACAGCCGGAGTCTTTCTTCAGAAATGCTGTAAGGACTAGGTGCTTCCTGAAGCGTCGCCTGTCTGGTTGTCCCTCCACTTATCTAGATTTTCATCCTACATTCTGTAGTTGTTGGACATGGCACTATAAATACTATCCCTTTACTACAAGGGTGTGTGTGCAGATTCTTAGGGTTATGGGTGTTCTGCTTCTCCAGACACTCAACTAAACCAGCCGCCCACTCGTTTTGTATCTACATAGTGCAAAGAAAAGCATTAATGAATCTTAAAAAGCCAACAATTTGACGCAGTAATTAGAAACCAGATGCTGTGAAAAGGAAACTCGGTATAGCTAAACAATTTTATTAAGGGTTGTGTTTTTGTTCCGGTTTTGCACAATTAAAAAAACCAACAACCCCCCCCCCCACCACCAAGTTTAAAGGCCATAGGCAGAATTAACCAAATGAACCAGCCACTTGGTTACAGTAGCTGAGAACTAATACAGCTGGTTGTTATTGCATATACCCCTGGTTTGTGTCACATGTCAGTTTGGCAAGATTACAATCATACAGTAGCTTTGGTTTTGTTAAACCTAGCGCAATACTTCACAAAAACAAAAAGAGCCATCTATTAAGATTTTGTGAGTAAGGCTCAAGCGACGTGGAAGCCCATTTGTTGAAACCCAGGTCTGACTTAATCATGTATAAAGACAGAAGTGTCTAGTTTTCATTTCCTGTGATGAAGCTGAGCTTCAGGAAAATCAGGAGAGAGGGGCTGGGGGTATGCCACAGGCAGGGTGACTTGAGAACCCCTCCCAAGTGTCTCCCGCATCCTACCTAGCTTTATATGTGATTGGGGCAGAACTGGGTTGAAAATAGGCCTGCCGATCTTGTGGGTTGTCTGAGCCTCAACAGATATTTAATTCCAAGTTGTGAGATTTATTTTTCTAATTCTATCTTCCCTCACATTGCATAAGGTATTGCTGACAAAAACTTAATCTGCACCTGCTTGCAGATCTCCTTCCTTCTTTTCATAGCCCTTCTTTTTCACAGTACAGTGATTTCTGTAGCTGGTTATGGCGTGAAGTCTCCCAGTTGCCTATACGGGCGTCTCTATAGTGGCAGAACATCTCATTTCATAGTTCTAAGCAGAGATTCTTCCATCTCCAGGATGATGTCTGCAACCATAACCTGAATAATTGTGGAAAGTTGGATGGCTTTCCTTGTGCAAAGTTTCCTGATCTCAGCAACGGAGTTTGAGCTCACTGCTGCGTCTAAAAGAAAAGAAAAACAGGTAGCTCTTCCCAAGGCTATGCTGAGAAGACTGCAGCTAGGAGAATGCCAGTACAACAAACCATGATACCAAATCTATGAACCCTACTATGACTGAATACAGCAGGGTTGGACAGCTATCTTTTCCTGGTGTTCAGCAGAAAAATTCTGGTTCTCAGCTGGCAGTCTGATCGTATATGGCTAAGCCCAGGATCATGGATGCTGCTGCACAACCACTATGTATACTGCAAAACTTAAGATGGTTGAGATGTTACTGCACATGCCACTTTCTCATGGTGATTAGCCACTGAGCTCTGCACTACAACATGTGTAAGAGTTGATGGGGAATCATCAAGTTCATGATTTCCCTTCCCCTGCTTCACACCAACAATGACCACGGTGAGGGTAGGGAAATGCACAATATGATGATACTGTATCACAGAGGCAACATTTGTATACATTACAGTCTGCGGGTGGAAATCAATTTACCATAAGGAAGTGGTTGGGGTAAGGGTAAAATGACATCTAGACCAGCTTCCATCCGTTCCACAATGATGGAGTACTATACATTTCAAGTAGGGCTAACACAACAGGGGCTGCAAATGGCAAGTAGTGGTGAGAACCCAGAAAGAAAACAGTCTTTACAGGTGCAAATTCATAGAATGCTACTGAGGGTGCAATCCCGAGCACCTGTTTGGCCATAAGGCATGTCTGCGCCACTCTGGGATGAAAAAGGTAAGCCAGGGCCGTGCTCGCCCCGGGGAGGGTAGGAGGAATGGGGCAGGGGTGGGCAGGCTCGTAGCAAGAGTGGCTTGGGGAGAGAGTGCAGCACAGATCTGGCACTTATGCCAGATCCTAACTCCCATCACTGGGCTGGTTGGCCTTGCATGGGCCTCTTGGATTTGTGCCAGCAATTGTGCTGGTGCAGATCTGAGAAGCCCTATTGGGGCTGCTGGGGCTTACCCTGGAGTAAGGGGAAATACCTGCTTACTCCAAGGTGAACTCTAGCTACCTCCTATACTGTGTTGGCTACAGTTCAGGTCTGCTGGCCTGCCTGTTCCAGTGCAATATAGGATTGGGATGCCCATGTTCTGAGGTCAGAGCTATTTAAGGATTTGAACCCAGGTCTCTCCAATCTATCCACCATGCAACCTGCAGCACCATAGTGGCTCTCTGATCTGATAAGTATCTTGTTTACTGCTACAATATCAAGAGGAGTGATGTAATTCAGGAGACTATGAAACTTTGTCAAGAGGTTGCTTATGTACCTTTGAAACAAAGTAGGAATTCACAAAATGTCCTGACTCCTGGTGTAACTATTTATAACAAGGGTCACATGGAACGCTTACACATACAAGCACTCCTGATGTCTGTTTCAGTGGTAGGAGATTTTTGGGCCCAGAATGAGGTTGTTACAATGCATGTAGGTAGTTGTTCTTTGTTAGTATAATGAAGAAGAAGAAAGGGATTAACTTATCTCAGCAACCCTGAACACAGAGATATTCACAATGAAGCAAACAGTTTTCAATATGTAGACAAAGTTTCCTAAGAATAGACATATACACTGCTAAAGAAATAATCCAAATAATTAGGTACAAGCTCTGCTGCTTTTGAGATTTAGGTCCTTAGGAAATTTTCAGTGAATAAAGACATTCATTTAATAAGATTCTCTAATTATAACAATCCTCTTGAAAACAGACATTTTAAGTCACGGAATATACAAAAAAGAATTTATGTGATCTCACATGGCTATTTGCATTCTGCCCTTATAGAGCAAACGTTGGTGCTGAAGAGGTAAATTACACTTCATATTCTTCTGCTGAACAAAGATTAAAATTGTGTATAACATTACTGTTATTGGCTCTTGTTACATCCCATTACTCCAGAATGAAGAAATAACGATCTAATTGTTAACAATACACGGGAAGGAAAAAAAAACAGCTGCCTAGCAAAACATGTGTTTTTTTTACTAGGCGGGCATTTTCTACCAGGGATTCTCATTAAAGATGTTATCCGTCTTTCACTGTATTTGTAGAAGAAAAATAAAATACATAGGTGATCTAAATTAGATTTACTTACATGATTACTTTGTAGTCTGTAAAAGAAAAGGATTCAAAAATATGTAAAGACTCACGCACACCCACCCACCCCTGTATAAAAATACCTTTAAACTTCAAAGATTGAAACACTAATGCTGAATTTGTTGGTTTGTATAAAAAAAAAGGGTAAATGTGTTATTGGTTTGTACAGTATTTTAGCTTATTAACCAACAAAATACAGGTTGAAATATTCAGGAGTTATTTTACACTCACATCTGGTGAGCTTGTGCTTTTTGACCCTACTGATGATAAATGCACAAAGGTGGAATAAAAACCAGGGCCTTAAAACCGTCTTCTGCACAATCTTTCAGGAATTTGCTCTGTGGAAGCTCCATTGAAATGAATGGGAGCTATATAAGAAGTGGTGTTTGTGCAACTCCCCTTTACTTCAATGGCACATTGCACAAGAGCAGCTAATGGACTGCGGCTCCCTTGCCAATGATAAGACTTCTTTTAAAGCAGTGTTCTTCAAGTCAGACTTGTGATAGGTTGAATTTTTCTCACACGACTACTGTGGAGGAATTCCAGAAGCACCATTTCCGTTTTGAATGATGTTTATTCAGTGCAACGTCTTCCTTTTCTCTTTCCTTTTTAACACGCTGAAAATGATCTTCTTCTTTCAGGTACCATACAGGAGGCCAACGGTGTCTCTCAAAATATTCCTGATTATCTGAATAAAAAAATAATAATTTTAAAACAAGGACAAAATCTTGATTCTGCATATCGTTTGAAACTTATCGTATGTCATGACAACCAAACAGTTTAAGGATATAATCCTAACTAAACCTGAAGTTCCTTGTGCTGGCCCAGGAGTAAAGAGCACTTGCACCTATCTTGGAGTCAGAGGCCAGCGCATTTACCTGCGCCATCCTCCCTGACTCAGAGAGTGGTGCAAACATGCTTTACAGTGCATTTGTGACACTCCTGGGCTGGCATAAGGGACTTGCGCCAGCATAACTCCAGGTTAGGATTATACCCTAAGTAAGTATTTGTGAGCGAGCGAGTGAGTGAGTGAGTGAGTGAGTGAGAGAGAGAGATGTGAACAAATTATATGAAGAATGCATAATTTGAAATCCTGTGCAACATTTCTGGCGAATCGGAGCTTTCCTTTTTCAAATAAACTGTCAAATGTCATGTTCCCATAGTATAGGAATATATGGAATCACAAGTCTATGGTGGTGACCTTAGTTCCATTCTCCTTAAATTTTGGATGTTGTAGTCAAATAAAGATAAAAAGAGAAATCCAAAATAATTTCTACCAATGATCCATATGAAAAACGCAAGACCACAGAAATCAATAAATGCACTATTTTGGGGCAGGAAGACAAATGACAAGCCTGGGGAGGGAAACAGGCAAGAGGCATTGTGGTTTGTTTCCCATTGCTTTGGTAATTTAAAGGTATGTGTCCTGTATCCAAAACCTTTGAAAACTGGAATCTCAGAAGCCGAATAAAACAAAGAAAATGCACTTGCGATGCAAGGTTACTTAATTTGCAAGTTTTTTTTCCTTGGGTGTACCCCCAAAAAATAAAGGGAAAGCAAATGTGATGGAGAAAAGCTTGCCAAGCAGCCTTACCAGGAGATTTAGTTTTGATTTCCTTGCGGAACTTGGAACAAACACTGTTGTAGTTGGTGCATATATAGTGCAAGCACCAAGCTGCCAGCTGGTTAGCATTGTGGAACTGGAAAACAAGAGAACTAAATTAATATTCTGTGGAGTTAACGGTTGGCTTGTGGAACAATTCTGAAGTTAAGACATAAAAAAAATGATTTAGGGCACAACCTAAGGCACCCGTAGGGCCAACGCAAACCTCTTGCGCTGCCCCCGAGCTGTTGCAAAAGTGCCGTCAAGCACTTCTGCGCCAGCGCTGTCGCTGTGGGGCCAATGCAGGCAAAAGCAGCGGCCCTGTGACACTGGCAGAAGCTGCCGGTACACCGCTCCTGCACCTGCTGAGTTCAGCTGGCGCAGGGGCAGTTCTGGGCAAGGGGAAGGCAGGAGAGATGGAGGAATGGGGTGGGGGAGGGTGGTCCAGGAGGTGGTCTGGCTTGGGAGAGGTGAGGAGCCTGGATGCAGTTGTTAGGCCGCATCCAAGCCTCCATCCTTGGCCTGCGCGGGGAACTTGGATCTGCGCCTGCTATACAGCAGGCACAGATCCGAGTAGCCCATAGGGCTGGCTGGCGCCTACCCTGGGGCAAGGGCATGAACATGTGAAGGCTCCAGGCCACACCCAACCTATGTTGGATACAGCCCAGGCCTGACAGCCTCTGCTGTCCTGGCGCAGGTTAGGATTGTGCCCTCAGGGAGTGAGCCATCTTAGTGACATGTGAAATGGCTGGACCCAACTATACACACAGTACGATGCTTGGTGCCATGGAAGCAGCACGGCTTGACCGTTAAAAGAGATACAGCACGACATATGCTGGGTCCAGGGGAACAGTGAAGGTGTGTCCCAATTAAATGGAACAGTGGCTAGTAATAGTTTGTCAGTTAAAACGAAGAGGCTGGTTGATGCACCACTGGGAGTTCTATGTGAGCCACTCTGAAGACAGGGCTGTATGCTGGGAGGCAAACGGGTTTCCCAATGACCCAGAATTCTAGTGCAGAAGATCTGTGGGTGGGGACAACTTAAAGCTGCAAATGTCCAGTTTTTAGCTCGTATTTTCTTCCACCAGTCTCCAAGAAAAGACCGGCTGGAGAAAAATGACTTGTATATAGAATTTGCCGGAGGAATGAGGTATCCCCTTGTCCTGCCTGTCGAATCTTCCCTTACAGGTGACCTGTTCCTGCAGTGCCCCAGCAAAGGTAGGATTGGGATCACATGCTTGGGCAGTTTTCCCTTGGATTTTCTAAAGGAGCAATGAGTTGCGAGATACAAAAAAAAAAGTTTCAGGATGCCTGACGAACATTGCATATTTTTATTTTATTCACTATACCATAGATACTTGCCTATTAGGTGAGACACTAGTACCTGAAAATGAAGAGTGGATAGTCTCCTAGTCTTATCCACAGGTCAGGGCAGGAGAAGCCCAGAGGAGCGCCAGGCAGGGAGGAGAATGCAGAGCGACCACTGCAATTGCTTCTCCTCCTTTGCTCCATTTAGTTGAACAATCTTAATCCTCCCTGGTTGCCACATCAATCAGGCAGTGACTGGGCCTTAAAGCCCACCATCTACACACACAGTATAGTACCATACAGCTGCAGATTCCCCTCTCGCCTCCTCCCTCCCTCTGGGCTACTGCACTGCACAGCAGGGAGGATGGCACACAGTACTGCACTAGTAAAGGTAAAGGTTTCCCCACGACCCTAGTCGTGACCGACTGTAGGGGGCAGTGCTCATCTCCGTTTCAAAGTCTGCAGAGCCAGCGTTTTGTCCAAGGACAAGCTTCCGTGGTCATGTGGCCGGCATGACTCTATGCCGTAGCGCACGGAACGCCGTTACCTTCCCACCGAAGTGGTCCCTATTGATCTACTTGCATTTAGGTGCTTTTGAACTGTTAGGTTGGCAGGAGCTGGGACAAGCAATGGGAGCTCACTCCGTCGCGCAGTCTTGACCTCCCAACCTTCCGGTCGGAAAGCCCAGCAGCAGCGCATTAACCTGCTGCGCCACCACGTCCCTTATAGTACCTTGTAGATGTCTGCAAAAACTGAAGCGCAGCTTAGATTCCTCCCCCCTTTCACTCAGTCTCCATAGCAAGCTGCAGCTTCTCCTAACAATCACAATTCCCTGTTTTACCACCACCACCCCAATCTTATCTGAGGGTAATGGAACATTCCATGATGATTTTCCAGAAAACCACTCCTTATCTGTGAGATCATCTTATAGACGAGGATCTATGGTACTTACAGTATATGTTGCTTTTTAAAAACTGTTTAGTATGCAAGAGTTTTCTACTTACAAAACAAAGAAATCCATGGAAAAGAACAGAAAAGATAACATCATAGAAGCATTCCAAAAAAGGAGAGGAATTGAAACACTCTTTTCATCCAGGGGAAATATATAGCAGCTTTCCAAGTATTTTACAATCTGCCTCAGAAACATGTCTTTCATTTTGATCCCCCCTCCAATTGCTACAGACAAATAGATACCATCCACATTGAAGTGACACTAACCTGGGCTATTTCCAAATAGTACAGCACTTCTCCATCTATGCTAACACCACTCACTGCAGTTTTGGTCAGCTCCTGCACAGCATGCTGCTCTGTTGTGGTGGAGGAGAAACACAAACCCATTGACTTTGTAAAAATAACTGTATGTCAAACCCGCCTTTATTTTCACGGTGCTCCCTTATCCACTACAAAGCTGCCAAGGACAGGAGGCAAAAACAAAACAGCAATGACAACAGCATGGCAGTTTGGGCTCATGTGGATTTCATTTCAAAGCTATAAAATAAAATGGCATCATCTTGCTCCTGGACACGTTTTGTTTGAAACAAAGGAGGGGAAATGGGCAATTCGTGGAATTAGCTATCATATTGCTGACGAAGTAATTAAACAAGTCAAACTAGGACAATAAAAGTAACTTGGAGTGTTCTTTTATGCAAAGCTTGCTTGAACTGGATTCATTTTTAAAATGGCTTCAAATCACTTATTAGGCTCTCTAAATGGGAGCTTACAATGGGAACATTAATGCTCATACTCTTCCAATTAAGAGTAATCAGGTTGGGCATTATGGATTGCACACTCTGATTTTCTTCCCCTCTTAAAAGCATGCACAAGCTTTTTCAGTGGGCTAAACAAATTCAGCAGAGAGGAAAGGAGGAAGCACTGCATCTTTCTAAATGAAAATACCTGTATGTGTTGCCACTTGGTTTTCGAAACCAAAAACATGTGTCTGTTTTTGCATTGATTATGACAAAACAATAGCCACTGATTTCAGTATCGCTGAAGCAGGCCACGACACCTGTGGAAAGGCAGAGACTTTACCTGCGAGCGCCACCAAATGTGGGAGGCAAAATCTGTTTGCCAGTGCAATTAATTCAAGTGTGTCCAACTCTTGGCTGGATGAGAGTTGCTTGGTATACAGATAATCCAGAACAGCTTGCATGGAAGTCTTGTTTATATTGGGAAGAACAACCTGAGGTGGAGGGGAGAGGAAAAATGGTATTTTCAAAACATGTAGGCCACATGACTGCTATAAAACATTTTACAATGTCTGATGAAATTGGTGGGGTGGGGAAGAAATGGAAGAAGCTTCTTATTGCATAGACAGACTCCATCTCCAGTTAGATTGATGGCTAGATGCATATGCAGCATTGTGTGCACACTGCACTAAAAAAGAAAACACAACCCAACAATGCTCAGTTCTGCAACCTCTCTTAATGATGCATATCATGAAAGAGCACAGTCCCTCTAACTTGTGTTATTCATTCTGCGATTTTTAAACAGTTCTGCATACTTTATTCTACTTTTGCTAGTCATTGCGTGGTGAAAGGTGGTACGCAGGACACTGAAGCTTGATACTGCACCAGACATTTGCCACACACGTTCAGGCATCAGTAGTGCCAACTCCATGGATGCTGGTATGCTGTCAGCACCCACAATAATTTTTGGGTAGTGCTCCACACGCCCAGTGTTTGGCACCCCCACACTGCGCGGCATCCCCATGTTCGATGCTGGGCCAGGAGCGTGCCTGTTTGTCGGAGCACTCAGGTGTGCTCCACAAGGGCCTGCCAAGCCCAGCAGTGAAAAGGTTGAACCAAGGGCAGCGCGAGCATGCACAGCGGTCTCACTGCAATCAAGTCAATGAGCTCCTTCCTGAGGTGTTGCGAGGGCTGCCTTGCATCGCGGCACCCCCATGTTTGGCGCTGGGCCAGGAATGCGCCTGTTTGTTAGAGCGGTCAGGCCGAGCTGAGGGCAGTGTGAGCATGTGCAGAAGGAGCTCATTGGCTGGATCGCAACATGACCACTGCATGCTCGCACTGCCCTCGGCTTGGCCTTTTTGCCACTGGGTCGGACAGGCTCTTGGGGAGCGCGCCTGACTGCTCTGACGAACAGGCGTGCTCCCAGCCTCCTCTGAACTGCAATGACAGTGGGCGTGGCTATGTCAGGGATATGGCTATGTCAGGGGGCGTGGTTATGCCAGACGTGGTTACATCGGGGGCGTGGCTATTCAGCACCCCCAATGTTCCGAGCAAGCTGGCGACCCTGTCAGGCATACCCCAAAAGACTGGCCAAAGCAATCTCAACTATGGCCTTCTCTCCCCCAATCCCCCCCCCACTTTAATCTGCAATGTGATATGGGAAGTGTTTTAGTGTTGAGTGCTAAGCTTCCAAGTAGTTACCTGACAGCACGTCAAAGACAGAGCTGCTGCAGGTATCCCCACTGCTAAACCATGACTTTGCAATGCCTGTTTTGCAACTAAGCACACAGCTAACTGGGCAAAGAGGCACTTTTTAAAATGTTGCTCCTCTTACGTTTAGCAGGGAGAGAGAACAACTCACCCTATTTACTCCAGTATAGTGACTTTTTCAGTGGCTGTTAGCTGGTGTTGTTTTCCGTATTTATTTATTTTTTACTTGTGAACCCTTTTGGGACGAGAAATCACGTGTTTGCTTATTTTCTTAAACAGCTGCTTTCTGAACTTTTCAGTTGGAAAGTCGTATGTAAATGTCCTTAACTACTGTATAATGATCTGGAATATCCTCCCGTTGAGCCTGGCATCAGCCAGGAGTGGCCAGCCTGAAGCACAGGTTCCTGCCTCAAGGATGCACAAGAGGCACAGCGGGCAGTAAATGGTACCCAGACCAGAAGGAGCCATAGGCCTGAGTGGCTCCTGCCTGTCTCTTGAGAGCTGTTCTGCTGACTGCACCTGGACTCAGTTGACTTGAGGCAAAACCGCACCAAGGTTACAGTGGGCGGGGGGAGGGCATTTCTGGGCGCGTGGTGGGCTGGCTGGCAGGCAGGTTGGCCTGGGAGGGGGGCAGGCTTGGGATTTGGCTTTACGGTCGACTCCTAAACCTGTTGCCCAGGTTGCGTGGCCCCGATTCGGATCTGCACCTGATCCAAGAGGATCATTTGACATTTCGTTGATCTTGTTGGCAAAAGTCCGTATCTGGAAGGCAAATTATCCATGTATGCCAGTAAACGAAATGGGAGTCCTGTTTTCAAACTGAGATATATTAGTGTGAGGGAGGCACCTAAGGTTATCTACTGGAACAGATTTCAAATGCTCAAGTTTGGAAGGAAGGAAGGAACCACCTGACCCTAACCCTAACCCTGACTTACCCTTTTATATCTATCTGAAAAGAAAATGTTTTGGTAGTTTTTACCCCCCAACAGTTCTCTCTTTCTTTCTTTTCTGAAACAGCCCAAAGCCCGGGCTGGAGTTCAGTAAAGCAATCAAGCAGGCCATGTTGTACCCTAAACATAACAGTATTTACTCAGTGCATTCCAAGATTTGCATAGAAACGCTAAATATGGCCAGGGTCCAAGGACAGTACAGCTGCTGCAAGTATTTTTTGAGCAGCTTGAATTTGTGTCCCTTGAACAGCAGCTTTCCCCCCAGCACACCTTGCTCTATCCAATGCCACATGCCAAGTCACATTTGAAACTCAGGGGTTTTAAAAAAAATTAGTTTATGAAATGACAGTGGGGGGATGCCATTCAAAGGAAAAAGTCAAAAATCCTACCAGGCATGTCCAAGCTCCAGAGTAGCTGTCTGAATGCCAGTTTTCCTGCTGATTGCTTCACTAAAGCCTTGCCCCAATTTTTGAGCCATAAAATAAATATGGACATAATCCACCTACAGGTAAGTGCTTTTGAGTCTCATTGACACCAACGCTTATAGCCTAAATTCCCTTCAATGATCATACGTATATATGTGTGCATGAATAAGTAAGTAAATAAATGATAGATAACCTAAATATCCAGTCCATAGTACATCAAACCAAGTGAAATCCCCCACACAATCAAATTTCCTCCCACAAAAGCACATCACTTGTTTTGCTACAAGAAAACCAGCTGTGTTATATGGCACTTATTTATGCTGATTGCACAGCAAAAGTTTTATTTTCATCAGACTATTGGCCTCTGTTGTCTGGAGCAAATCTATCAAATCGGAAGTTCCTCTTAGGTGAATCATATATAGGGCAATTACAGGGACAGAAGACTATACCTTCCACTCTGAGCACCACATTAATTTCCACTCCATGTGAATGTTTTGTTAATGTCCCATTAGATATTGAGTTGTCATAAACTGAACCCTTAGGATGACAGCTCCTCACAGAGAGCCACCAGTAAAATCAAGGACGATAAAGGTGCAAAGACAGAGCAAAGTGAGCAAGAGCCTAGTGCTTAGCAACTGCATCCATCTCCTTGTTTCACTTTTTGACTGGGTAAACTTGGATTGGATGGGTGAAAAGCAGTCTTTGCTGCCATTACCCAAATTTGAAGCTCACGGAAGGAAGCTACCACGGGAAAGTCTCCCTCTCAGATTAACAGGGAGTCCCAAAATGGAAGGGGTCTCCTTAAAACCAAGCAGTAGTGGAACATGAGCTAGTCAGGGCAACCCACTCCCACCCCAGTCAACTGTCGTTGGGTCGGAAGAAGCCGCAAACCACAACAAAGGATCAATGGCTACTGCATGTAGATGACTTGACAGCAGCAGTAGCTATTTCAGAAACGTTTGAAATAGGTGGAAGAATAAGCAAAACATAGGTCGAAATTAGGAGTGTTCACCATAGAAAGATAAGAAGCACATATTAACATCCTGAGAGCCAGGATGAGGTAGTGGTTCAGGAGTCGGATTTAAGACCTGGAAAATCCAGGTTCAAATCCCAGCTCAGCCACGTAGCTTCCTGGGTAACCTTGGACCACTATCTCATAGCTTAAATTACCTCTTATGGTCGCTATGAAGACCAAGAGGGGACAAGTGATGTATACCACTCTAGACTCCTTGGAGGAAAAGCGGTATAAATGTGTACAATATAAATTAAAAAGAATTCTTTCCCATCAAACTCAATGGACTTAAAAGTGCATAATCTCACTTGGACCATGTACTTGCATGACAAATAATAAGCATTTATCATGAGGAAAAAAAAACACCTAACTGGATAGAGAAAATAATACATAGGCACAGGATATACGATGTCAAGGACATTTCACATTGTCATATTTGAGCTTTGCTTCCGCAATAGCTCATTCTTGTCTGAAATAAAAGCGTTGTGCAGCTAAAAATAATTCAGAGATGCTTTCAGAGATGCTGATTATTTTTCAGCACCTAGCAGTATTATCTTTCCTATGGCAATTACTTTCAATAACTCTGGTGTTCAAGCTGAAACACCCTTCGCATTTCCAATGACATCCCCCCCCCAAGAATAAATAGTACCTGAACATAGTGACAGCAACAGGGAAATACAACCAGTGTTCTCATTCAAAGGTATAAACGTATCAGTTTCCTCCAGATGTTGGATGTCTGAAGGAAACCATTTTTCTAAATTAAACTTTGGGATCCACTATACAGTACTCCAACAGTCGAAACAGGCATATTCGGAGCAGTGACTCATGCAGAGATACAGCTGGAGCTCTTTTAAAGGCAGTTTATTCTGGTATCTGACTGCCTTGGGGTATGACAACATTACTCCATTATCTTTGGATGCATGGACAAAATTATCCACTTTCATAGAAAGCTGACTGGAAACAGGCACACCCAGAGCCTCACTGGAGCCTTTCAATATTTCATTAACTTATTTCTTGTAGCATTCTAGTGGTTTTCTCAAGTTACAATAGTGTGCCCAAGCAAGCAGTTTGGTTTTAAAGACTTTAAAGGGACCAGAGGGCCTTTAAAGGGAATTAGGGCCTTGCGATCAACCTGCAAATGTCCCAGACAGGCACACAAGAAGATCTCACACCTCCCTTTGGAACTATTCAGATCTCCTTGCTCAAATCCTTCTCACTTTAAGAAGTGCCACTGCATAGAATTCTTCAATGACCAGCAGGAAAAAAAACCCTACACTGTTTCTGAGTCATCCCAAGGCAACCTTGGAGGCAATGCTGTAGAAGCGAAGCACCTGGATTTCTGTGCAAGGAGAGGAACAACAGGTGGGTGCTGAAGATATGCAAGCCAAGTATCGTCATATCTCCTCCACCTGGTGTCCTAAGCTTTAAAGAAAGCCAAAAGCATATACAGTGTATTCCAAAGGCTTTTTGAAGGAGGAGGAAAACCAACAAAGGTAAGTACTTCAAAAAGCTCTGCAGTCTTCTGAACACTTTTCTCAAGGACAAATTGGCTAACCTTGCAAAACAGATGTAAGACACCTAAAGAATCTCTTTTGCAAAAACAACATTTGGAATCCACTCTTCTAAACAGAGTGGTGTATAGCAGCCGCTAGGGGAGGGCAGAGACCCTCTTTTACAGTGACTAATCTAAGGTAGAGCAGACTGAACACAGGAGAAATTTTTTTTCCATTGCCCGCTGATACAAGGACTGAAGCACAAAAGCATGAGTTATTGCGGCAAATAACCTGGTCTCCCTGCAGAATTTCAAAACAATAAATAAATTAGAAGGAGCTCATTATATGTATGTCAGATTGCCTCGGTCTCTGTGTACTGCACACTTCTTGGATCTTGCTACTTCTCCATTCCATTTCCAAGGCTGTGCTTGTACTTTTGAACCTAAAGATCTCAGATGCAGCACTTTGTGTGCTACAAAATTCAGGACTCTGCAATTAATATTTTAAGGTTACTGAGAATCATGCAAACTGGTCGGATTTATAATTAGGAACAAGCAGTCTGTAGAAAATAAATATAAGTTCTTGCTGGAGAGCGCTGCTTACTAAAAATCAAGGTATGTATTTTTAATGAACCACCTGCTAAGAAAGCCTCTGGGGAGGGAGTTATGCTTACTGCTGTTTTAAAAGAAATGAGAAAATTTTTTAAGTAGAACACAGTCTTCCAGAATATTAAATACCAAAAAAGGCAAAGAGGAAGAAAGGGTGAAAAAAAGCCAAGCAACAGCCATGCTGAGAGTTATAATTTTCTCTTGCTATGGATGTACCCCCTCAATAATCAGGCCAAAAGCAAAAGCAATATAGGCAAAATACAGTGAACACCCAGGAAATTATTCCAAGCATCTGCATTTGGATAAAAATAAAACAAACTGGGCTAATTTACTCTTCTTCCTTATCATAAATATCGATTTGATAAATATTACTCAAAATAAAATTGATAGCCTTTTTCATACAGATAGAATCTCAGATATTCTTTACCAATGTAGAAAATGAGAATTGTTTACCTTGGCAAGCATATGATCTTGTAGGGGTTTGTAAAGTTTTCCCATTTAAGAAGATATTGGGGGAAGCTGTTGTTTAGAGCCAAGAACTGGCCATTGTCCAAACTTAAGACAATTTAATAGACAGCAGTTCTGCAGCATCTAATTTAAACTGATTCTCCTGTACTTTACAACCTCATTTCTTTGAAAGACCAACTAGCATTCACTTAAAATTCAGAGTCTACCTTGACCCACAGGGGAAATAAATAACCAGAAAAGCCAATTCAAGCAGCGTTTCCCCCCCCCCCCAGAAAAGAGTCACTTCAAATGTTATTTGAAATAAAAAAAACATATTTTGTAAATGTTGTCCGAGATAGTGATGGCAAACTCTTGAAAATTGTGCCATTATTTAAATGACTGCAATTTGATAGTCCAGAGAGTAAAGCATATGGTACATTATTGAGGTTACATGCTCAAGAGGACAAAATAAAATACCTACCTCACTGTTGGAACTTTCAACAAATGATCCTCCAAACATTGCAGACATCCATTCACAGCTACAGATCAGGAGTGGTTTATGAGCATTTATGTTCCCATCTTCCAACTTAAATGTCACATCTGCCATAGGATAAAAAAAAAACAGGATTAAAGAACAGAACCATCACTGATGATCGAAAGTGCTTGCAGTCAAACATAACAACTGGAGCAGGACATAGTAGACAACACACAATTTCTCACAGAACTATTGTAAGGAATTTGCCACGCTATAGACATCCAAAGAGCACATGTTTAATTCTTAAATGACTGCAATTGAAATCTGGGCCACTATGGAAGGTACTCATCACTTCCTGAAGTCTTGTCATGGAGTGCTTCATTCACACAAAATAAACGGAACCACTAAGACATTTAATGTGTTTGGATAAATGCAGGCAGCACATAATATCAAACGATAACCACACTTCCTATGACACCCAAAATAGTGAAAGTTGCTACATGTCTCAGAGCGTAATCCTAACCTGGAGTCAGGCCAGCGCAGTTAGGCCAGCAGTTTGGCCAGCACAAAGGACACTGTAAAGTATGTTTGGACCACTGTCTGAATCAGAGAGACCAGCACACAGACGTGAGCCATCCCCCCTGACTATGAGAGTGGTCCAAACGCACTTTACGGTGTCCCTTGTGCCAGCCAAACTTTGCTGGCCTAACTGTGCCGGCCTAACTCCAGAATCAGGGGTACAGAACGCTTGCTTGTTTTATTACTTAGGGAAATTCAATGGGACAATACATACATTGCTGTCGTTTGGGGCTTGTTTTTAGTGTAAAATAGCAGCTGTATAGGGTCCCCATCTGGGTAGGGAGTGCTTAACCCTTTATGTTCATGTCATTTTCCAACTGAAAATAACTCCTGAAGCTCCTGCAAATGGACTTTCTAGGGGCCCACAGCAGTTTTGGGATTCCTGTATTGTGCACAGAGCTGCTTGAAACAAAAAAAAAATTAAAACGTTTTACAGTGTAGATATGTCCTAAAAGTGCTAACGTATTTCCTGGACAATCCTTTCCCATTTAACAGACAGGGTACTGAGGCTAAAAGACAGACTTGCTTACCCACAGCTGCCTTGGCTTGGCATGGCTGACAGCTCAATCCTGAGCTGCATAGGCATCATGGGCTCAGTGGTAGCCAAATGTTTGTCCCTTTCCCCCGGGTAAGCCCAGAGACCTGGCAATGTGTCAGGCTTCATGGCCCGACATGGAGGATAGGATCCTGTGGCGAAGGTCGCCACCAATCCCACCCCTGTTCTGCCCCTCTCCCTTCCCAGTTCCGCCCTCCGCCCACCTGGAAAGCGTGCAACATTGGGAATTGCCAAACTCACTGCCTGTCGGTACCACATTGGCACCTTTGGGCAGTGGACTGGGGCTCTTGGATAGCATGGGCAGTAAGACCTTTTTGCCCACGTTCGACATGTCTTATGGCATGTCTTATGGCATGGGTGACACTTGTATTGCGGGCGCTGGAGGGTTCAGGATTGGGCCCTGAATAGGGTTCCAAACCTGGATTTCCCAGCTTCAACAGTCCTGTGCATTGTGGTTCAGTGATGTTATAGTTTTCCATGTCACGCAGACCTGTGGCCATGTCATGTGGAATACGTAATCTGTGAGCCAGCAAAATCACACTAACAGGTGTCATTTTGTATGAATGCTGTGAAGCACATATGTTTAGAAAATTTTCATGACCCACTAGAAAGCAGCTTCTACCAGTGTGTGTACCAGCTTATATGGGAGTCCTTTCATGTAGTTATGCAATGTAGCTGCTCTTCTTGAAGGATTTAAGCTGCATCATCAGCTCCCATGTAGTAAATTGCTTTGCACGTGGAACTATTATTTGAATAATTGCTGTGGACATTAACGAGGAGAATCAGCCATACAGTTGATGCTAAATAGGTCTATGACTGCTTGGGAACCCCCCATATACCACCTTGAAGTTCCGTGATGAAAGAAAGGCAGGATATATATACAATGAAATAACATAAATCAGAAAGTATCCTTCATACTCACCAGAAAACGTCTCTTTACAGAGGCATTCTTTTATCCTATTAGCTTTTCTGACATGGAAAGCCTTTGTAATTTCCTGGTTCATGAAGGCTTCTTTATTTGTGATGTTTTCCACCATCATCCGCAAGTCAAATACTTCCAGTATCTCTGCAATCTGAGCCACCCTGGTGAGATCTTTTTCATTTTCATCCAACTGGCCTGTGTACAAAAACTGCAGAACAGTTTTAAAAGGCCCAGGCTGAACAGAGCCATCCATCTTGACAACGGTAACAGCGCAGGTCCTCTTTGAAACGGGGTTGACTTGCATTTCCTTATGTATGCTAACAAACCCTTTGCCCCAAGATGTCAGAGCTCGCTTCAAGCAACCAGCTTCCTCTGCTTCAAGGTCCGTTGAAGGATTCCCATGATCTGTTGATGATGTCAGCTTGGCATTAGAAGTTTTTAAGGTTGCCTCACCACCATCATCATCATCTGTATTGAGACTGCATGCTCTGATTGTAAGGTTTCTACTGGTCTTTTCTTTGTTACAGTGTGTCTCAGCTAAGTCTGATATTTCTTCACATTCCATTAAAAAAAGATCATAAAACTTTGAAGAGGAGGTAGCTAGGTAGATCTTGTGAGCAAAAATTTGAGTGTGTTCCTGAAGGATAAACATAACATCTGCACACAATGGATTGTCCAGTAAGTACCCAGCTTCGTTGATACTGGTGATGGGACACTCTGGGATTTTGATAACTGGAGGAGGTGCCTTTGGAGGTAGAAATGGAGCTTGAAGTAGAGGTTTCTGAACTTTCTTCAAATGCGACTTCCAGAACTGCAGGTGCCTCCTGGAGATCAGTGCAGCTCTAATTGCATTATCGAATACATCCTTGATGCCAAACTGATCAAATACACTCGTTTCATAGTATGGTATCCCAAGCTCCTTGGCAACCTCTCTGCCTCTTTCTGGTGGCAAGATGTCTCCCTTTTTGATAGGCCTATGAATAAAAGAAGTAGCATAAAAACCTGGAAGTAGCTTCCAGTGTTAATCAAATCACACAACTATCAACTGCTGCTAACTGGGCAAGAGGCACTTTTCCAAGTGGTGTTCCTCTTATGTTTAGCAGGGGGAGAGTAATTGTCCCTCTTCACCCCTGCACAGTGTCTTTTCTAGTGGCTGTTGCTGGTGGTGGTGTACATTTTTTTTTTTTTTAGATTGTGAGCCCTTTTGGGACAGGGAGCCATTTAACTTTCTTATTTGCCTGTCAACCGCTTTGGGAACTTCATGTTGAAAAAAGGTATATAAATACTTTTTGATTTTTGATTTAACTTTTTTATTATTATTTGCCTGTAAACTGCTTTGTGAACTTTGTGTTGAAAAGCGGTATATAAATGCTGTTGACTGATTGATATTGAGGAAGTTTCCTGGAACCTCCTTTTATAAAACCTGTGCTTCTTTTCATTCCAGATTCTCAACAGACCTACTCACTAGATTAGATAACATCATTTTACATATAGCCTCCCATTCCATAACTAGCATATTATAATGACCTCTGGCATCTGCCAAGGTCCCCTTACATCAAGCACTGTGGAAGTGCTATTTCACCCAATGCATAGCTAACTTACGGAATATTGAAAAGCAGTTCTGTATATAAGTATTCTTAATAATAATAATAATAATAATAATAATAATAATAATAATAATAATAAT
>JAJKFI010000035.1:4104655-4159911 GCA_029204185.1 Lerista edwardsae | reverse complement strand
ATAATAATAATAATAATAATAATAATAATAATAATAATAATAATAATCATCATCATCATCATCATCATCTAAGCCTGACAAGATGGCTACCAGCTTACACGGTTTTGAAAAGGCTTAGACAAGCTCATGGACAGGAGGTTTGTAAACCCCAGTTGGGAGTAATGAGCCAACCAGTGGAAGACGAGACCCTGATCACCTGATTGGCAGAACATGCAGTCCTACCCATCCGCTGAGCATCAGAGTGAGGCAGATGTGTCATTGGCCACTGTGCACTCTCAGTTGTGAGGCATGATGGGCAGCATCTGGGGAGCAGGGTGGGGTTGGTTCTAGCCCTTTAAAGGCTGTCAGAAGCAGCAGCTAGAGGAGCTAAGGATGGAGGCAACAGTAAGTGAGGAAATACAAGGAGCAAGGAGGAGGACTTGGAGAAGGGGAGGAAAGGTCAGAGGTAAAATGGGGACAGGGAGTTGCAAAAGTGGATCATGTGAGGGAAGAGCCACCTGCTGGTTGTGGAAGGAGTGAGAGAAAGAAGCTTGAGGACACCTAGGCATGATGGGGAGATAGGGTAAACTGAGCCTGAAGCAAGGCAGGAGGGAAACAGAGAGGTGGAGAGGACACTGGAAAGGAGAAGGAAGGTTGGCTGCAGCCATCTGGCAGGAGGTCCCAACGTGACCCCCAAAGATTCAGAACCTATCCCAGCCAGAGAACTGAGAACCCTAACATGGGGGCTCCTAACGTGAGCCTACCCTGGGCTGACTGCCACTTGAGCTCTTGGCAAGACCCTGAGGTGGGCAGTGAGGAAAAGGGAGAAGCCAAGATGGGACAAGCCCTTTCTAGCTTTTGTTAAATCCTTGCCAGATTAAATAGAAAGATGTTGTGCAGTCCTATGCCTGGATTAATATGAACAGTAGCCTTTGCAAGTCCCCACAGGTAGGAGGAGTTGGAGATGACATCACGCCTAGCAGCCATGACAGCTAGATGACCACCACCACCACCTCCTCCCCCATTCAGGGCAGCATAGCTCTAAATGGTAGATACTGAGGATGCACAAAAGTGGAGGGTTGTTGCCTTTGTGCCCTGCTTTGTGAAGGCATCTGGTTGACCATTCCCTAAAAAAGATACTAAACTTGGAGGACACATCGGTGGTCTTACCATTTTGAGGGGGACAAATGTCCCGGGTGGTATGATGGTTGAGTGGGAAGAGGACAGTGACAAGGCAGCTCGCCTCTTGTGTTTTGCATTCATAAAGTGCTAGGTTCAGTCCCCAGAATCTCTGGTCCCCAGAGTCTTAAGTAGCTCGGCTAGGAAAAGCTTCTGTCTTGGAGAGCCCAGTGGAGTAACCACTAAGCTAGGTGGATCAATTCGTTACACAGTAGCTTCATGTGTATTTTTAGGAAGTAGAACACTATGCACTCCACATACAATGTGGCCAAGCAGGAACGGCATTTCTGCTGCTGTACATTGACATCAACGTTACCTTGCCAGTGGCCTTCTGGCTCGGTTTACTGCTTCGAGATCAGCATATCGAAGATCCAGTTGACACCCAACCAGGATAACAGGCGTGCGAGGACAGAAGTGCTTGATTTCTTGATACCACATGGTTTTCACATGATTCAGGGAGTTAGGGTTAGCAATGGAAAAACACAGGACAACAACATCGGACCTGAAATAAATATATGTATTTGTTTACAATAAAGATTACAGCTCAGCCTCTCTCTTCAAAAGGGAAAAGAAAGATGTTCTAATCACAGTATTGTTGCATTATTCAGAGATGGGCCAGGACTGGGTTGTTAAGAGTTCAACATAATCATGCAGAGTAACTGCAAAATTCAACTTCCACCTACCATAGTGGAGAGTAAGGACCTCTCTTTGTTTTATAGCTCACAGGTGCTACTTGCAAGGAAGGAGTCCAAATTCTACAACTACTTCTACAGCTTGGAACTGACTGCTCTCATCACATGCAAAAATCTCCTTTGCGGCAAATAGTTAGGTGATACTGAACCATGTGGTAGAAGCATGGAAGGCAACTGGACTGTGCAATGAATAAGCAGCTATTTCAGGAGGCCATTCCACACATGATGTAGCAAAAAAACTGGAGTCTGCCACCAGGTATACACTAAATTGGGAATTGCAAGGGAACTTGCGTCGATGATGAAGGTATGATGTATGACCTGTATGATACTTGCATTTCCAAATTCTCATTTGTCTCAGCCATACAATACATCTTTAAATGCACACTTAAAAAAAATCTTTTTTGGTGTATTCTAACAAAATGTACTGCATGGACCTGAATTAGGAAAAGAACTGGGCTTATTTTATTCTGGTCTGGCAACAATCAACCTTTGTAAGCTAGGGCTTTCTTTGTGGTTTAGAAAATGATGCTTCCTGCTGGAGCTATCAGCATCAATCCCGTCTTCAACAAGAGTGGAAATAAACATTCCATCTTTTCCGTTTTCTGTGTTAAAGGTGTTGCTAAAATTCATGCATGCTGTAGTTAAATAAAAATAGCTATAAAAGGGCTACCATACACAAAAGAAGAAAGACGAGATTTTCAGAAAACAATTGCTATGGCAATGATTTTGTGTATCTTTTTTTTTTTGGTTATAATTAGAAATGTGTATCCAGGCAACTCATAAGCATGTTGAAATACACATACACAACAGAACATATGCTTAAGTGCAGCAGGCCCCTAAATAACTGAAATTAAGCAATTGGTTCATAACTCGAAGCCACAGATGCTACAAACACCAGGGATAATAATTGCAAATCCTTCATAGGAAAAGGAAAGAAGTATGACAGTGCTTGAGAGGGCAACATATTTTTGCAAGACCCCCACTACCAATAGTAACAGCAGCTACAGTGAGCAACACACACACACACACACACACACACACACACACACACACACACACTCCAATTCAGTTCTATTAAACTTTAATTGAACACGATTTTTTTCTGCCTGCAAGTTTGGGCAATTAACAGAGCAAGAACTGTGAATCTCAACATTTGCTTTCTAAATCATTAATGATCTACCTGTTTCATACTGCTGCTCTCCACATTTCATTGAGGACACAGCTCTATCTAGCATGTCCCAGCAATATCTAAAAATAACCCCCTAGCAATGCAAGGCAATGTACATGCTGGAATGGGTTTACATTTAATGGAAGATAGACAGTCTTGCTCTCAGTGTATGCGTTACCATAAACTACTGCACACTCATAATGGCTAGACTTTAATTTAATAATGGCTAGACTAATCTTCTTTGCAAGTCTTCACTGAACCCCCCCCCCCAGTCTGTAAAAGCAACTTAAGCACACAGCAGATTCTCTCCCTGGATAAGAGCATTAGTCATTGCAGACAAACACTCTTGGCTGGGGGCAGGACTTCACTGCAGTGGGGTGGGGCTTGCCTATACACTCTTGCTGCTCTTCCCTGTCCACACACTTCTGTACATGTTTTGAGCATCTGCGTTTTGAGCTGGCCTAGTGAGATATGTGAAAACAACAGGTTGACAAAGTGGGAGGAATGGACGCATGTGCAGTGCTTATCTGGGGCACTGCTTATGCTAATATTTGCCACCAGTGTTTGCACTTCAGACATTTTATATCTGTCATAAAAGAATGATAATTTAATTCACATCAACGACGCAGTCAAAACTGGAAGTTCCTACCTGCCTTTCACTCCCAGGTCCTTCTGTAATGAATGTCTCTCCTGTACCTCTCATGGGGGACAGAAATTCTTCAACCATTCTGCAGGGCACTGCCATTTACTGAAATGCAAAACGCTGCCTCCTAGTCCTGCCCTATTTATCTGTGTAGATGCTGTCTACATCTACACATTTCTAAATAGGCATGTGGTGGTGCAGAAAGGCTCCACAGGCTCAATATGCCTCCTTTCTTCCTCTCCTGCATGCACCCTTGCTTTTTAAAGGGCCATTTTCATTTTGGGAAACCCATATCTAACAGGCAGGTTTGCTGGGTCAAAACTGCACAAGACTGAAGTTTGCTGGCAAATTGGAACTAAGGATCCAATTGTGAAGCTGGTGAGAAGCTCTTACTACCAACCAGCTCTGGTGCAACGAGCGAATCATAAAGCGTATTTGTGGCACTGCCAAAGGCCCCAGCCCTGGTGCTGGGCTTGCGCTTGTGGCACAGAGCCTCAGCACTGTGCAGCAGTCACCATACTGGTGACTGGGGTATGTGTGACCATGGGCCAGTGGAGTGGCTTTTTTGGGAGGGGGAGGTGTGGGCAAGTCAGGGGGAGGGTGGAACTGGGCAGGGGGAGGAACAGACCCAGGAGGGGTGTGGGACTGGAAGTGGCCCTCGCCACCGCATCCTGGACAATTGACACAGGGCCACTCTAGCCTCTGCTGGCAAAAAAACTGATTGAAAATTTCTTATTTACCTTTTATATGAATTGTGACGCAAAAAGGAGTTCAGCCAACATATTACTGAGAGTTGCACATTATATATCAAAGAACTGCATGTGGTTCACGAGCCCCTGTTTGGCCACCCCTGTTTTATGGGATCATCTGTCCTTCAGTATTTGTGCTTCTGGAAAGGCAAAGTACATCACTTTATGTACTGATGAAGATTAATTATTGCCAGCCACAAAGTACTTTGCTCTGTTACAAGGACAACTGAATCTGTAATTAGAAGCTTCAGACAATGCAAGACTACACTTTGCAAGAGAGATGGTCTTATTATACACAAATCTGATAACAAACATGCCTTAATGTATCATATCATGGGGGGTGTTGTATGTTAGCATAGCTGGTTTGCACAGTGGGGTTTGGGAGGCTTCTGCTAAGCAGATCACTTCAAAGTATGTGAAGGCTTCAAGCAAGGCATAAAGAAAGGAAATTATTTATGAGAACTCCGTACTTGGATAAGGAGAGACAGGTTCTACACGCTTGCTATCTAAATGAAGGGGAACTCTGGGAAGGAAGGATAGCCTGAGATTAGCAATCTGCACACCAGGGAGAACTTTATTGGCAAAATAAGGGGGGAAACCCTCACATCCCATCTTGCTTGCTCACCCCCTCTAGGCGCAGGACTGCTTATGCAGTGTTGTTGTATCTTTCTCCATTTCCAACATTTGGGGCCAGTGGACAAGAGAAAGGAAGTAACCTAGGCTATTATCCATTGATCACCTATTCTGAAGTAGCTCCATGATTTCAATGGCACTCTATGTATGCTGCTATCCTCTCTTTGGGCAGCAACTGAAGGGCAGGACTGAATTCAACCTTGCCCCTTCTTTGTGCATTTCCCCCTTTCCATATAGAAGCCATCACTGTGATCCGATACTCTGAGACCCAGACCAGAGCTGCAAAAACTCACAGGGAAAGAAGCTCTTCCCATGGAACGACTGCATGGAAAAACAAGCATGCGGCAAGGTGCGATGGGTCCTTCTTGTTTGTGCCCTTGGAGGGTTTTGTGGGGTGAGTGCCAGAAGCCTCCCTGCCAGAACATTTCTTTCAAAATCTGCCAGAGGCAGATTGTGGAGCTCATGGACTAACCTTTTGCTGGGTTTAAACAGACACGGGGTGGATGAAAGAACAGCCAGTAGCCTCTCTTGTGCCCCCTGCATTCTCTTAGAAGCCTACAAGATGCATGTCTGAGAGCTCCCATTACAGGCTTCACAAGCAGGGAAGCTGCCAGCAACCTCCCTTTAAAACCTGCAGAGGAGCCACAGTGAGGCAGCGTTTGGCGCCTCACCTTAGGCGTCCAAAGATCCTGAGTCAGTCACAATGGAAACTTGCTTTTACACCCAACGTGATAATTCAGGCACATCCTTCCCCATTATCAAATGCAAACAGCTTTCATTGCACGCAGTTCAGAGCAGGGGGGAAAGAACAAACAAAAAGGCTGGCGCAAATAACTTACAGGCAAGGCAAACAGAGTCACACGATTCAAGGCTTAGGGAAACCACCATTTGCAGCAGCAGTAGCCACCATTTGAAGATGAAGAAGTGAAGTAAGTGCCTGGTGAGCATAACCAAATGATCTGCAGATGAATGGCAATGTGTGCATGCTCACAACAGATGGGAGGCCTGGCACAATGCAGCACGACAAGTGGCTGGGAGTAGGAAGGACCAAAAAGATATCCAGCACAGGCAGGGAAAGACCATGTATCCGCCTGGGTAGGAGCAGGGTGGAGGAACTCAATTCTATACTTTACCGAGAACAGTTAAGCTTCTTAAGTACAGGTGTTATGTGCGAAACTGTCAAAACACTCTGAAATATATATTCAGATTTGGGTAGTGAGAAGCACACAAAGTATTTCTTTTCTTTTTTAAGAACTTGTGAAACCTGGTAGGAGCCAAACAAGAAAATAGAGCCACTTGCTTTTGGTAGGAAAAAGTGCATGTTAACAGAAGAACAGCCCCTCCGGATCAGGCCAAAAGCCCATCTACTCCAGCTTCCTGTATCCCACAGTGGCCCACCAGATGCTACGGAAGAACGCAAGACATCCTGTTGCCACTCCCTTGCACCTGGCAATTTATATTGCTCTTGTTTTCTCACAAGGTTGGCTCCACATGGTATATCATTTTCCGACATGAAAGTGAGCTCTGAATTCTGTGTACAGTATTTCTGTGTTTTTCAAACATAATATACCACCAAGATGACATCAATTGGCAAGGTGTGGTTAATATAAGGAGCCCAGTTGGGGCTAGTGGACAAGAGAAAGGTACTCGCACTTGTACTTTCTGCAAGAACAACACACCCTTTTATCCTGGGCAATCATCTCCATGTAAGAAAAAATATTACGTGTCATGGAATCCTAACTTGCTAAAAGTCATTAGAAAAAACAGAGGGCCCAATCCTATCCAACTTTCTACTGCCGATGCAGTTACAGTACAGCTCCAAAGTAAGGGAAGAAACATTTCCTTACCTTGAGGAGGGCTCCATGACTGCCCCCTCCACTGCAGGATGCAGTGCTGCATCATTGGCATTGCTGCATCGGTGCTGGAAAGTTGGATAGGATTGGGCTCTAAGGAACTAATGGGAAAGGAAGCTCATTGAAAGGAACTTCCCCCACTATTTCTTTTGTACAGCAGCTCTTTGTGTCCAGCAAAAGGTCAAAAAACCCAAAATTCAATTTCCTAAGATCCCACTATCCAGTTGTGTTTTTTTTAAAAGCCAACTGAAATAAGTGTTTACATATTCTTGGAAAGAGTTTTATTTCTGGTTTCAGTTAACTAAACTTGTAGTTAAATTCAGCCCAGTCATTTACACATGGAAAAAAAAAAAAGATCTTGGCATCAATCAGTAAGCATTGTCAATGCGTAAGTGGCAAATGAAATTATTTTGACAGAATAATCAATTAGTCTAACAAAAGCATCACTGACAGTTCTGTGGTATCTGCCAAGAATAGATGAAATCATTGGGTATAGTGTACTCAAAATTTATTACTACTCAAATTCAGTGTACTCAAAAATTATTACTACTACTGATGATGATTATTAATACAGTTCAATTGATGCACATGCAATTTTTAGCAAAAAAGCATGTACTATATACATGCATAAATAAAGGAGAAACAGGTCTCTGCCTCAAGGCCTTTACAATCTGCATTCTGAAAGTCAAAAAGCTAATGGAAATGAAAGAATGGGAGCAGCAAACTTAAAAAGAGCTGAATGGGAATTAAGACTGCCAATATGGGTGACACTTTAAAACTCAAACTAATGATGGAAAGAAATTATTTCTCCTCCACTTTGAATGACAATTGTTCACATTCAACCCTGCAAGTTGTTTCCATTCATTCCTACAACGAATCATTTGGTGTGTAACGTGCTGCCATCCTTGCCTTGTGAGCCAAATGTTGTGGTTGTCAAGTAGAAAATTCTGATTTTTCAAGCAGGTGAGCACTGAAAACAAGATGAGGTCCTTCAGTGACAGAATGCAGCCTAATACATATTTTTAATCTTGAAGGCTTTGCTCTAATCCTCTTTTTGCTTTTTAGAGATTAAAAAAAAACCTTTGCGTTATAGACAACATTGCATGTTCAAAAATTGTCTTATCAGAAATTCCAACTACAGAATCAAAAATTGCAGAGAAGATAAAAAGAATAATGACTACGTTGCAGGTACTATTTAGACTTGGGGAAAAATAATCTAACCGGCTTCAGAACTGCCAGCAACAAAAATTTGAAAAAATGCAACAAGGAACTGAATTTTATAAAAAATGTGAAGAAAAACTTTCTTTTGCTGACAACCTAACACAGAGAAACTAGAAATAAATTTTGATAGGTGTTTGTACTTCTGAAGTGTACCCAGTATGCACATTTACTTAATTTATTTCATACATTGTTATCCTTCTCATTGCTCCTCCCAGGAGCTTAAGGGAAGATATTCTTCTATTGGATCCCCACAACAGCCCTGGGACATAGACTCAGCAGAGTGTGAATGGTCCAAGGTCACCCTGCAGGCTTCAGGGCCAAATGGATATATGAACCTGGCACTCCCTCATTTAAGTTGAAAGCAATAGGTACTATAACGCACTGGCTCTATATTGGCACAGCAAGGGAAAAGGAAATGACCTCCAAATGCCTTTCGCTCTGTTTTGCTAGCGTCCCAGAAGAAGGCATGATGCCAAAATGTTCTGAGCCAGGAGCAACATTTTATAATAATACTTCCCTTTTCTGTACCTGTTTGTAGGTTGCTGCCTCCCTTTTTACTGCTTGTTTGGGTGCCACCGCCTGTATTTTGTACTGTCACAGGTTGTAGAACAAACATACAGCACAGACAGAAACTTCCTCCCCCAAGACAGAATGTGACACACAGAAAATCATCTTACACTGATTCATATCAGGCCACTAGTTTCTCTAGCTCAGCACTGTCTGTACTGCCTGGTAGTGACTCTGCATTGTTTCAGATGGGGGGCATTTGTTTTCAGGGAGAGCAGGTGGGTTCAAAGTTCAAACTGCTTCCACCACACTTAAAAGTGTGTGCTCACCTTCACTCTTAGATTAGTATTAACGGGGAAGCCCAATCCTAACTTGTGTGGGAGCAGGCAGGCAGGCAGGCAGGCTGAAGTGTACCCATATTCATATTACTAATTCAAACCCACATCTTGCTAATGAAATCTGTAGACATTGGTCAATTATGGCTTCCTCATTTTTCATGCTAAATTCAAAATTTCGGGAAAAAAAATCTCTTAAGATGATGCCTGGCAGTTCAAACTGGGTAGGGTAGGAGGCAGCTGGAGCCCACCATGGGGCAAGGGGACATTCATCCCCTTACCCCAGAGCAAGCCCCAAGCAGCCCTATGGGGCTACTTGGAATTATGCCAGCAAAATCACTGGCGCATGTCTGAGCGGCCCGGATCAGGGTTCTGCGGTTCAGGGATGGGAGTTAGGATCCAGCCAGATAGCTGGATCCAGACTGCACCCCCTTCCCCAGGCCGGCCGGCCCAGGGGGCCACCGCTCTCCCTCTGCCTGTGGCCAGCACAGGGGCGCTTACCTGCTGCTGTCTGCAGCGTGCCAGCACTGACCAAGACATGCCTTATGGCATGCCTGAAACAGCCCTGGGTTGCAAGCAATATGCGTTGGCCCAGGAGGCACTCTGGATTGTGCCCTAACTTACATATTCAAACCCACATCTTGCTAATGAAACCTGTAGACATTGGTCAATTATGGCTTCCTCATTTTTCATGCTAAATTCAAAGCTTTGGGGGGAAAAAATCTCTTAAGATGATGCCTGGCAGTTCAAACAGACGGCAAGTAAGGAAGAATGCTCTGGAGTGCCTGCTTGGACTGGAAAAGCCCATCTTCCCATCCCCGCTCAACAACAGTGCTCGCAGGGTGTGAGGAAATTGGTCCCTCAAGCTTTCTACCTCACAAGTTTTGCTTTGAGGGGATATTCTGTAACTCTTTGGATAAGGAACGAACAATTCAAAAACAACAGACTCATTAGTTATCCAGTGGCGGCATTTATTCTCTCTTCTTTCAAGAGCTCTTCTACTACCTGTTGACACCAATGTCTGTGGGTAACAGCAGTATAAATACCACATAACTACAGGTATTTATATGAAGGCTTATCAAGCACTCTCAGTGTTGTCCAGGTGTGATTGAAACCAGTACAAAAAGAGTAGAGAGTTATCAAACAACAATGCCTCAGGAAAACTGACTAATGAAAGTCTTCCTCCTGATAAACAATTTACCATTGGAAAACTCTTAACCATTCCCTCAGATGATGCCTAGGTAATGCAATGATATTTACAGCTAGATGGTGAAATATCTTATGATTCCTTATGGTACAATGGCTGACAAAAATCCTATTCCCCTCCTCCACATCTCTTTCGTAATGTTTCTGTCACATGGCCTATGCATGCATTTGGGGTCAATCCACTTACTCAAAAAGTAGGTCTGCTGTACACATTTGTCAACATCAAAATAATATTCTTGTAAGAACATTCATGGCTCCTGCATGCAGTGTATGTGAATGCTGTAAGTATGTTGTTTTTTTTAATGCACACATTCTATAGGAAGCAATCATAGGTGTGGAACAGATGAATGCGTTTATTTCAAAAAAAGATTTTGAAAAATCATGTAATTTTGTAACAATTTTATATTTGCTTCATTGTGCAGTTTTACACTGTATGCCATCTGGAATACTGCTACAGAAGGGTGATATGAACATTTTTATAAATAAATAAGTGGCATGGTATCATGCAATTTCCTTCATAGAAGTTTCATCTTATCTTATGTGATGTGGATTTCAAATGTGCTTCCTTCCAGTTTCAGAGCCTAGTTGAAACTTCAAGAATTAGAAATGAGGAAGCTATAAATTGACAAATGTCTTTTCCTGGGGATAACCGGGGGGTGGGGGGGCTTCTGTCTCCTTCTCAGTTCTCCAATGCAAGCCCTCCCTCTCTCTGTCTCATACAGACATTGGCAGTGAATTGACTTTATTAAAAAAATTGGAATTGAAAACCTCATACCCCTCATAATGCAGTTTCAATTTAAGGCAGAGGTTCCCAAACGACATGGAAGGTGGGTCCCCCCTAAGTAGTTGCAAGAGGCAAACAGTCCCTCCATGACTGCACCACTGCCAAGGAAAAAAGGGGTATGGTGACCTACCTTGGGGTCGCTATGCCCTCCGGAAGGTGTGGGGACCTCACAGCCCCTTCGGCAGGCCTCCCTGCATCTCAGAACAGCTTCCTGATGCGATTGCGACCCACCTCCAGCTTCATGGTCGTTCTGAGGTGCAGGGAGGCCTGCAGAGGAGGCTACAGGCTCTCTGTACCCTCCAGAGGGCCATAGCAACCCCCAGCTAGGTTAAAAAACCTTTTTCCAAGGCAGTGACACAGTAGTGGAAGTGCCATTGCCGCCACTGCCACCCCCTTAAGGTGGGTCATTTCAGCCATTTTCAACTGACTGGGGCACTGCAACACCCCAGTTTGGGAACTGCTGCCTTAAGAGTATTGTTCTTAATAATGTCAACTTTAGGACATCATACTCTCACACAGACAAGGTGTAGCTAGTGTCGTGAACAGCAGGGAAACAGGCCTGGCTCAGCTCCATTTTGAGGCCCGTGCCTGCCTCCCCCGCCCCTCTGAGGACCCTGGCGGTGAGAAAGTTTTCTCCTGGAGGCTGTTTTTGTCTGGCTCAACTGGCGAGGAGCGAGATAGAGGGGCCTCTAGCAGGAAAACTCTCAAGGGCATCTTCACCATACCAGGAGCTGTTTTGCTTCTGGCTGACAATGGGGGGTGGGAAAGCGCAGGGGAAAAGTGAGAACAAAGACTCTGGAGTTGGGAGGGAGAGACCATCTTGCCCTCATCACACCTGGTTCTGTCCCCTGCTGGGTGAGTGATAGGCAGAATGTAGTTAGACTAGGAGATAAATGTTTTCTTATTTTGCATCAAGCATTATGTAGTTATGCCAAGCTTTGGCCTGTTTGAAAGGCCTTCTTAAGCCTCTATGCTGTAACCTGTAGTTTTAATAAATCATTATATTTTACTCCATGGTGTGCCTCGTGTGCTGGAAGCAGGGGTTAGCTGAATCCAGTCTGGCCGCTGGGCTACACTACTGGTTGGGCTAAGGTAATGCCTCCTGGGCCACTGGAGGTTGCTGGTGGCCAGGAAGGGCCATCATCCCACGATCCCTGAGGACAGTCTGGAAGTGCTAGGCTCCCAGGTATCGTGATAGCTAGATAAGCCGCAGTAGGCAGAAGATTTAGTCGAGAGGGTTAATGCCTCCGTTTGCCTGAAGATAAGAGCTGAAGATCTGAAGGTCGCCAGTTCGGGACAACCAGAAGTCTCTGTGAGTGGCAGATCTCGTTAATTGCGGCTGATTAACAGCTGAGCTTCGGCTGCCTTGTGTGAGGGGGAGTTGTGCCAAAGTTCAGCCGCTTCTCTGGTGGGAGCAGGGAAGCCATTTATCAGCCAGCAAGAAGACAAACGGGTGGCCAGAAAGAAGGACTAAATCCAGAAAGATCCATCTGTATGTGTGTAGTTCTTGAAAGATAGAACATTTCTGTATAAATTGTAAAAACCTTCGGGTTTCTGAATAAAGTCTGCCCATGTAAACCGCCTTGAGTTATAGTCACTAGAGAAATCTGGTGACCTAAGAAAGGTGGTATATAAATCCAAGTATTATTATTATTATTAGGCGTACTCTCATTGCCTGGTCTCAACAGTGGAGTCTGAGGCTTGTAGATCTTTTAAAAAAACTGGGCTGACTTTTGGTACGTGGAACTAGTTGATTACACAGGCCAACACACATTTTGCTATCTTAAAAGACTTATTCCTGGGTATTTAATGGAACGCTGATTCCAAAAATAGCAATAGTTTTGCTGTATCATATCTAGTTTCGGAGATACGGCATAGCCTCATTAGCGAATGTTTCAAGCAGCTTCTTCATTAGGAACGCTATGCCATAGTTTCCTCATGAGGAAGCTACTTGAACCATTCACTAATGAGGCTATGCCGTATCTCTGAAACTAGGCATGATAGGGCAAAACTGATGTCATTTTTGCAATCAGCACCCCAAATTCATATAAAACCACCAAAAAATTGAACAAAATGTTTTTCTGACTCTCAATTTTGCAGTCCTGTGTTACCAGTATTTTTAATGCGTCTTCGTGTTTTGATGTGCTAGTTTACATTCTCAATTCCTGCTTGAAACCCTCCTGGTTAGATGGGCTGAAAACAAAATGTATGCATTCAGTAACATGGAACTGATCCAACGAGTATTTGATGTTTCAGGGAAGAGGTGAATGAACCCATAGCTACTGGTATACTGGAATTCAGAACAGATGAGATGATCCTGCATATAAAAAAGCACATTTCTTGTATCACACATTTTTGACAAGGAGCTCTTGTTGCTACATTATGATGGGTCCTTCCACACATTCCTGTGGACACAGCCAGCTGCTCAGTTTGAACAGGCAGTGTCCAACCTATAACTCATGTTTAACTTGTTTAATAAATTATCTTTCCTCAAATGATTTAGAGACCATACCCGTATCTGGAAAAGCAAATACAAGGCTGCAATTGAATTAATATACCTAGCAACTGCACGTGTGCCTAAAACTTGTTAATGCGCTTCTCACCTGCAGTAAATTAATTGACCTTTGGTCAAATATATTTCTTATTCATAGCCTTTAGAAGAACAAATCCTCTTGTAGCATTAGGTCAAGTATTATGAGATAAAATGCAGCCTTTTTCCAAACAGACTTTCCATAGGACAAAGGGCCCAATCCTGAAGTCTTCATTGCTGGCAGTATTTGTGTATCACTAGCTAAAAGTGTTGTGAACACGCCATAAAGAACATTTGCAACCCTGCATCACCCTAAGAAGCAACAGACTTTTGCATCTGTAAAAGGTAAAGGTTTCCCCACGACCGAATGGTCTAGTTGTGACCAACTGTAGGGGACAGTGCTCATCTCCATTTCTAAGCCGAAGAGCCGGCATTTGTCCAAGGACAAGCTTCCGTGGTCATGTAGCCAGTGTGACTATATGCCAAGGCGCATGGAACATCGTTACCTTCCCCCGGAGTAGTACATATTTATCGACTTGCATGTTTATGGTGCTTTCGAACTGCTAGGTTGGCAGGAGCTGGGACAAGCAACGGGAGCTCACTCCGTTGCGTGGTCTCGAACTGCCAACCTTCGGATCAGCAGCTCAGCCATTTAACCTGCAGCGCCATCACATCCCATACAGATATTTGTATCTGTACAAATACCCAAATGCACTTTCTTGGGAACTTTACAAATGAAAGCTGGTCTTTCTCTGAATTTTGCTTTGCAGTCCCAGAAATGGGTGGTTGCCTGGACTGGCTAGTTAGTGGGAAATCCTTAGCAGTGGTGGTGGGAAATCCTTAATAATTAGCAGTGGCAAGAAAGGGCTGTTCCATCCCCTGACAGAACTCTGAGCCAGATGCATTTAATGGAAGTGATACCCCTCCTTATGGCTCTGAAGCACTCTTGCCAACTTTATGATATGGCCCATGCTCATAAGACCACACCCCTGGAGTCCTGATAGATGAACCTCTCACACAGAAGAACATCTCACAAATGCAGTAGCCCAACACCTTTCTCCCAAATTTGGAGCTAGGGAAAATGGTGGGTAAGCACAGGGCAATGGTGGAGATTATCTCTATTTCTCTCTGCAACTTCAAAAATGACTCATTTATGTATAAAAATCTATACTTTGCCTTTCCCCTTAATATTAATGTGTCCAAGCACACAATCCTATGCATGTCTACTCAGAAGCAAGTTCCATGGAATTCAACAAGATTTACTCCCAGGAAAATGTGATTTTTGTCCAAGGAACCTAACAACATCATAATAAACCAGGAAACTTAAAGTGATAAAAACAATACAATATAAACAACAGGAGCACATGGCATAAAAGAATAAAAACAAGGATTGAGTTGAAAACAGCAGCAAAAAAGGGGGGGAGATAAATGAAAGGTTTTCAATCTTTACTGGAAGGTAAACAGGGAGGGGGTAATTCTTAATTTAAGTGGGTGGGTGTTCAACAGCTGTGACAGCACTACCAAGAAGCCCCTCATCCTTATTATCATTATCAGCTTTCAAAAGCTTTCAAGGCACAGATTGCAAAGGCTAGTACTTCTCACGACAGCCAGGACAGCGAATGCAAAAGGAGGATGCTTTGTAGCAGCAGGAGTGGTTTAAGTTCGTAAGCCTAGAAGCAGCACAGCCAACCTTTTCTACTCTGTTAACACACCTCCCTCCTATCCTTGCTTCTGTTGCAAAGTGCACCCCCTTCCCTCTTCAGGAATCTTTACTACAGACCCTACTGTTTTTCATTCTCCAACAATCCAGTCTCTTGGGAGCACTTCAACATTGTTGCCCCACACAGGGGGAAGGATGCTAGCAAATTTCCTACTACATTATCAGTCTGTGTTTTCCATGAAGAACATGCAGCCCTTTGCATAGAAGCTTCCAATGCAAACAGACCAATGCCTCAAAGTCAAAGAATTACGAACATCATGGACCATGCATAGAGTATCGTATCTCAGAAGACTTTTTATTTTTTTGCAGTCTTGGGAGGCATAACATATGAGGTGGTCCCAGCGTTCCAGCTGCATGACAATGCTGGGTGGTCCTCTTGCTGGTTTTTTCCCCCTCGTTCTCCAGAAATAATTGTGGAGCTAAACTAAGGGTGAAGGCAGCTCTACATTTTAAATATAACAAAACTGGTTTCAAATCCTCCTCTGAAAGCACATGTACATTTTTCTGTCCTGGAGTGAGTTCTGAAAATACAAGTTCAACAGGCGTGCTGCTGAACAGCTGGCTGAGGTGGGTGTTTACTGACCAGTGCCTTTGACAAGTACCAACATACCCTCTTATCCCTCAACATCCTGTTTACAAAATGTAAATACGTTTACAAAATGTTTTGGGGTTGTTGTTTTTAAAGGGGAAGGATGTACACATGATGTATAAATGAATATGTACACAATATGCATTTATACATGCCTAAAAAGCCACTTTGTTTTTAAAAAATGGTAGATATTTTAATTGAATTATAACAGTTCAGGCAAAACTAAGAGCTGCCTCCAGAACATGCCTGAAGTCGCTCTTTTTACCCTAGCCAACGATCTGCAATATTCATCTAAAGATATTGGCTCTCCAACCCAGTCCTTTTTTGTTACATTAAATTAAGAGAATAGGGGAAAAGGCTATAATGGATTTCACTGGATGTCAAGGAAGTTGCAATCCTACCTGTACTTCAAGCAGTTATCATTCTGATCCCACAAGGACTGCGCCAAGGTAAATAAATTTAGGGCCACAGACATAAAGTAGAAGTACTCATTCGTGCCAAAATGAATATCACTTAATAATAGTGGGCAGTTATGAACAACCCAGGAGAAACCAGAGGTTTCTACACTGTAATATACGTAGGGTTACCAGATACAAATATAGGGACAGAGTGCCTATAACTTTAACCATTGTATAGAGGAGGGAATTTCGGCAGGTGTAGCTTTTGAAATGGATTTCAATTTCCCTTCCATGATGAGCTGCACCTGCCCAAATGGTTATACAACATATAGGTTCTCTGTCCCAATTTGTATCTGGTAACCCTAAATATAAGGTGCTCTTTGAAATACAAAACATTTCAAAACTTTTGCTCAAAACCATCCTCTGATCAACTACATGTAACAAAAATACATGCCCTTCAAATGAGTATATGTGCCAGATGTTCATCTTTGAAAAAGGATAAATATGAAATCCCTTGAGTAATCTAATGCCTTGCTTTCACTCGTCATAGTCATGATACTTTTTTCCAATATGTTTTGCACCAATTGCAATAGAACAGTTGGGCTCACTAACCTTCCATAAGCAAATCGTCTGTCCTTGTGGTGATCTCCAAATGTGTCCCAGAGCCGGAGAGAAACACTCACTTCATCAACAACATCACGAGAACGTTCTAGAACCTGAAACACAGTACATTTCCACCTGTAAAGTGGAAGCTTTGCAGATACAATTTCCTGAAGAAAACATGGAAGGAGTGATGCATTCTATTGACACTGAATTGACAAAGAATGAAGACAGGACTGAATTTACACAGCTCTAAACTGTGGTTTGCCTGTTGAGCATTTGGAAGCGCAAATCATAGCTTGGGTTCTCAGCTATGGCTGAACTGAGTCGTGTTTTTTAAAGTGGTCAAGTTTACTTTACAATCTGTGCAAACTCTGTTGAGTCCAGTTCAGTCTGCCAGCTAAATGTGGCTTACATTATGGTGAATAAGCCACAGCAAATCTGAAGCTCAGTTCATGCACTCCCCTTCTCCTCCTTCACAAGCAAGGGGAAGGGAGTGAAGCTTCCACTTTAGCATGAATAAATTGCGGCTTCCTGTTACTTATGGGTTGGAAAAAATGTGATTTATTATAGTTTATTCCAGCCAAACAATGATCAAACTGTGGTTCAGATCCTGGTTTGTTCATTAATTATTGTTAGGGCCAAAGTAGCCGTTTGTTGAAATGCATGTTAAAGCATATGCTTCTGACTACACAATGGCACGTTTTCCCTAGAAACAGCCAGGTCCATCCATCCATCCTGCCTGCTTGCAAATAGGTATCTCAGGGCAAACAGCAGCTTTAGGGGATGATTTTTGGTTGGAAGAGGTCTACAGAGGAAAGATTTAACCCCTTTCACCCCATGAGTCATGGTCCTGATTAGGACTGAGATTTTCTGAGGCTGTTTTTTAGTTTTTTTAAAAAGAGGGGGAAAAGGGACAGGCACTTCTATTTATGAGCAGACCTCTTTATAACGCATTCTAGCAAATACCCAGTTTAACCCATAGAGGAAGCCACAGTTGCCTGAGTCTGAATGCAACAGGCAACTGTGGCTCATTCAAAACCAAAAACAGAAGCTTTCAATCTGCTCCCATCATGCATAAAGGAGGAGCAAAGAAGGACGCTAGGAACCTGAAGTTTCCAATCATTTGTTTTTGTCTGAACCTGAGCAAAGTTATTATAAAGAACTGAAAGCTGACTTCTGGACCACATAAGTATATACATGGTGTTTGGAAGTTGGGCAGACTTCACTAAGAATGTCACTAGTTAGGACGCACACGCACACACAATATTACTTAACAATAATGATATCTGCTACAAAAGTTATATATCATTGTAAACAGTTGTGTATACATAAACCTCATTAGTGGCCTTGCGAGGTTCTTAATCGAAAAGGAAAAAAAAAACACCTTTCAAATACATTAAAAATATAAAAGTGGAAATTTTGATAAGTAGCTGTTTCTTAGCCAAGCATGTGATCAGCTGCACCTGCAGAAAATTCCTCTGTTACTACTTAAAGACAGAACAGTCTGTGCTGCATCTGGTGACTCAACCACCAGGACCAGGAGACAGAAAGATGGAGAAGGGGGAATTCAATGCATTCAAAAATGTGTTGTGAAAAACACTTATAGATTGAAAAGTTCCATATACTGAAAGCAATGTGAGAATGACACACACAGCAATACTTTGACTTTCATCACTTTGCTCTTTCAGCCATTTTTAATTATAACCACATTTCAAATTTTGTCTATGTGCTTTCCTCCTTCATCAAATATCATCCAACCTTCCATGACGTTCATCGACATTCTTATGCTTTTTTTTTCTTGTTGCTTAGGTTTTACACACATCTGCATTGTTATATAGTTATTTACATTTTTCACCAGCTAAATAAGGCTATGCGTTGACATTGATCCATTTTTCGGTTTTCATCTATAATCTGGTCCCTAACTAGACGAAACTGCAAGGTATTGCTGTATATCTAAAGATGTGTCAAAAACATGGAAAGCTGTTGCTTTGAATGCATCAGTCTACTGATTAAAAATAAAACTTCTATAACACTGTTAAGAGGCTAGCTCACTGGTCCATTTTGAAATACTCTTTGTTCCGGGAGATTGTGCTCTACAACATACGACTCTGTCAACTGATTTTGCTTTTCAAAGTAACAACAGAGTCAATAAGAACTGATCACTGATGATGTCCTTTTCGCAACTTGTTTTAGTTGACAGTACATACCTCTTGGCAGACCCGGTATTGATCAATTGCCCACACAGTAGGTACGTGAGTTGCCAGCAGCTGATACTGGGTCAGGGTGGTATTACATGCTCTTGCACAGATTAAGCGAGTCTTCCCTACTGCATTGTCGCCAACAACCACGCACTTGATGGTTTCAACGTTAGGTCTTTCGTAGTCCATGTCAGCATCCATCTACCAGAGACTGGAATGAGATAATTGCACTAGTGAGAACTTACTCCGGGCCTCTGTTTCTTTGACTTGCTCCAAGGCAGGGAACAAGCTCAGGCTAAACTGCATGACTGCTGAAGAGGATTTATATACCCCACACACTTTGTAAAGCCCAGGCAGCTGTTTTGACCTTGAGTGCTTCCCTTCCCACCAGCATAGTTTTCTATAAACACAAACTTGCTTAAAGGAGATAAAGCATGGTGGAGCCAGTATGGCTGACACTGGTCAGCAATCGTTTTAGTGTTTGAGCTGCTTCACACTTTATGCGTAATCATGTTTCCACCAATGTCACCCCACACCATTCACAACAAGGCAACCTGTTAAATAGCCATGGTTTGGTCTTATATAATTATAGCACAACACACTCACAAGTCATAAGAAAGAGACAAAACAATACTTTAAATTCTAGAGACATACCCAGATCTATGGAACAGAAATTACCTTAACCTGAACTCCTTAAAAAAACGACCCAGGTATAGCATAAACTTTAAGTGGAGAACTATTGTGAAGTTTAAGTGGACATTCTTAAGCATGAACTGCAACTGCATTGGGAACCTGTGTGTGCACCCAAGTGTCTAAGAACATGTGCTTTATGTGTTTGCTGTCAGAAATTTCAAGATTCATTTCAAAAACACTACTACTTTATGAAGTATTTTGGCTTTCCAGAACCTTGCCCCATCAAAACATGGACACAGATTGTAAACTGTCTCTTGATAAAACTACCTGTACTTTCAAACATATAAAACCAGCCTGAAAACATATCAGTTAACAACTAAAACAGGAATATGCAGCTTTACAACAGAACAAGAAGAGCCCATGTCTCTGTCTCACATCAACTTTACTGCTCTATTATGCTGTGCATAGTGGATGCCACCTATCTCTGCCCCGTTCTGTCTATCTTTTTAATTTGGAAATATAACCAATCCTAACAACACTCCTGACAATTCAGAACCAAAGTTCAAGAACACTGCTGAATGTCTACAAACCAGGTTCATGTTTAAATTAAAACTAAACTGTCCAGCAAAAAACAACAACAACAACAACAACAACCCTGTAAATGCATTTTCTCATTCCAAGTGTTGATAAAATACTAGAGCTGTGTTGTTGGGCCAGGGGCGGTTCTAGTTGAAAGAGCGCCCATGGCGCCCAGTGAAAGCGTGCCCCATGGGGGCACGCAATGTCATGATGTGGCACTGCGCGACGCCCCGCCTCTGCCCTAAGAGGTGGGGCGGGGCGTTGTGCGGTGCCACGTTCTCCGTGCTCCAGCTGGCCTTAAAGAGCCATCCGGAGCGCGGAGAACACGGTGCCCCGTCCCCGCTCCAAGAGCTGGCCGGGGGCGCTGGATGGCAGCGCGTTCTCCATGCTCCGGCTGGCTCTTTAAGGCCAGCCAGAGTGCAGAGAACGTGGCACAGGGCCTGGGCGGGCCGTGGGAGCCATTTTGGGCCCACTCCCAAGATGGCGCCCATGGCTCGTGCCCCCCCAGCACCCCCTAGATCCGCACCTGTGTTGGGCAACATGTAAGAGGAAGCACCAATGCACGTTTTGCATAAAAAAAACAGGGTTGGAGGGCAAAGTTGGTGTTAAAGCTACATAAAAGATTTAGCCGAGAGGGTTAATGCCTCCGTTTGCCCGAAGATAACACCTGAAGATCTCAAGGTCGTGAGCTCGGGACTGCCGGAAGTCTCTGCGAGCAGCAGACCTTGGAAACTGCGGCTGATTAAAAGCTGAGTTTCAGCTGCCTCGTGGGAGGAGGAGTGTGCTGAAATCAGCTGCATCTCTGGTGGCAGCAGGGAAGCCTCATCAGCCAGCAGACGACAGACGGGTGGCTAAAGAAAGAAGGCTAAATCCAGAAAGAAAGATCTGTAGGAGTGTTGTTCTTGGAAGATAGGACATTCTGTAAATTGTAAAAACCTTCGGGTTTGTGAGAAAGTCTGCCTATGTAAACCGCTTTGAGTTCAATCATTAGAGAAATCTAGTGATATTAAGAAAGGCGGTATATAAATAAATGTATTATTATTATTATTAAAAACAAGAGAAGCGGAAACAAAATGCTAGGCATTGGACCTGTAACTTTCCTTCTGTGTGCAGAATGAAGAACCATTCATGGAAGGGTTGCTTTACACTTCACACTAACTTTCAACATTTTTCATCTCACAGTGAACTGACAAGGCGTTAAAATTGTCACCATCAGTTTTGGGACACTGGCAAGACACAGCTACTGGTGGGGGGCTCACATTCTCCAATGGCCCTACTAATAAATGACCTTTCCCCAAATTCCTGCAGCACACCTATGGACCATTCATGGCAAACCAATGCGCTGCAGAACACTGGTTGAAAATGGCTGCGCTCGAGCGTTGCACAAAAAAGGAAAAGGGGCAGCCCAATCCTATTGGTGGAATGAGTGTTCTGCCAGTGCTAACTGCCTTACTGCAGTCATAAAAGGCACTCTGACACCGCAAGGTGGTGTGTGCACTACAGGAGCACTGGTGGAAGGCTGGAGCCTTCCCACTTGTGCCGGCAGATTGCCCTGGACCTGCTGAGGCAAGTAAGGAGGTAGGGGAGGTGGGATGGGGTGGTGGAATGAGATGGTGGTGAGAATGGACTTAATGGGGAGCCAACAGAGTGGAGAATGGGCAGGTTTGGTGGTGGCAGCTGAATCCTAGCTTCCTTCCTTGACTTGATCCCATAGCATTAGTCCATGCAGACCTGCGCCACAAATGCTTTAGTGCAGGTTTGAATAGATCTCTTCAGACTGCAGGGGCTTACCTAGACCCCCCACAACTGCCCCTTCATACAGGATGCAGCAGTAGCCATTTTAATGTCATTGCATGGGCTGGGGTGTATGTGAGAGAATAGGATTGGGCTGTCAGTCAAAGACATTCTTCCTCTTGAACGAGCAGAAGCATGACTGGTGCTATAGAACCTGCATATTATAGCCCTACATGAACTCTAACGAATAGCATTAGGCTATTTTTCTTCCACTGATTGTTCTTTTAATCCCATCCACAGTACTGAAAAAAGAAGTCCATTGCAAAATGTGCTTTTAGGCTTCCAATAAACAAAATGGCAAATCATTCAAGACATCATTAAAACCAAGCTGCAGTGGCTACCTGAAAGTAAGGATTTCACGGGCAGCGCAATCCAATGCTGCCCGTCATGTCAACACTATATCATAGCGTTGATGCAACAAACATAGCGCCAGCACAGGGGCGCCGATCAGCACCCCTGTGTCGGCGCTCGAGCAATAGGACCGGTGCTGCCTGCAGTGCCAGTCCCATTGCTTCAGCACCAAGCCAGCCGGCGCGAGGGAGGCTCTGTATCCAAATGGGATTGGCAGTGGGAGGGAGGTTGGGAGTGGGATGTGGGTGGGCTTGGGAACCAGCCATAAGCACAAATGTGCCCTTGCCATGGGGAGGCTCCAGCCTCCCCAAGCAGCTCTAGGATTTGGCACAGGCTGGCCGGCCTTGCCAGTCCAGCGCTGCTTAGGATTGCGCCCTCAGCCTCATGCTCTAGGCTGGCTCATGCCTGGTTCCCTGCACTGGTTTTGTTCACTGCGTTGCTTGGATGGGGAAGTGTGACACTGAATAATTTGACAATAAACTCCTCTCTGCCCCATAGCCACATGTGCTATTATAAAAATGCACACTGGTGCTGGATCTTGGATCTACATGATGTGCTTGCACAACAGCATGCAAATATGATGCTCAGGGGGACCACTCTAGTGTGCAGATGTAACAGGAAGAAGAGATTCTTATGAAAATGTGAGGACTCCCTGCCACTTTATCAGAGCATCTATATTATGCAGATCACAACTGTCTCTTGAAAATATCAATCTATATGTGAACAATACAAAGAAAAAGAATATATTCAAACCACCGCTATATCATCAAGCCCCCCCCCCATTCTGATTCTAGGACTTGTTTAAACAGAATCCTTTTTGTAAATGTTCAATAACTGTCAAAATATAATTAAACCTTTTATTGTTACACTTTATTTTCCTACACAGAAAAGCAATTTCAGGATTAAGGAACAGGTATAATTACAGAGGCGAGCAATTTCGCCTTTATGTGCGCTACATAATCACAGCTTCTTCACCCTTCATAACCATAGAAAGTGCATTAAAAGCATTCTCCCAGTAGTTTTAAATGCTATTCTGCTGTTCAATATTTGCTCTCTCTAATCAATTACATTTCCTAAAATGCAATATGAGATGTTTTAAATAATGGATGGACTGTAACCAATTTTAATGCTGCTTTTTCTTTAAAATGACATGTCATCCTGTGGCCTGGGATGGCGCGAGCCATGGGGTGCCGGGCAGTGGCGGGGCGCCATTGCACGCGGTCCGGGCGAGACTACGCGGTTTTCAGCATGGAAATGGAGCATTTCCAGGGTAAGGGAGGCGTGTCTGAGTGATGCGCGGGGGCGGAGCAATGTCTAGGGGGGCACGGTTTCAGCACCAGCCATGGGGCGTGCTCGGGCCTCTGTGCGCGCCTGCTTGAGCCATAATATAGGAGGAGCCAAATATTACCTACTTAAACAAGAACTTCCACAGTGGAGTATGAAGTGACATTACAATTATGCCTGGTGTATATTTATTGTCAGTACAGAGTGGAGAAACCATTACCTTGTCATGGTAATCTATATAATGCTGGGAAACCAGTTCAACTAGAAAACCACATTGGGCACAATTGATAGAGAATTTGGTCCATTCTCCAACTGACATCTTCAGTGTAAGTTCTGTGAGAAACAGAACTTATACCAGAACTTATACTGTCGGTGTAAAATGGCTAGTAAGTGGAAAATCTGGAGAATACATTTCCAGTTTATATACATCATTACCAGAAAGGGATGTGAGAGTTACACAGCTGCTCTCCACAACTGCTTTGATAATATGTGAAGAGGTAGATCACATATGCAGGCCTACAAACATTGTCCTAGTTCTCACTGAGGTGGAAAAGCTATGTTTGGGCTTTATTGTTTCATTGCAGGTGGGAGAGGGACTTATATAATATAATGAAATGCTCCTCCATACCCTCCCCCCCCCCAAAAAAATTCTTGTATGTAGAAAACCAGATGGCAGGGAGAAGACTAGACTACAACCCTTCCCATGTCCATGGTTTTCGCGACAGGGAAGGATTCATTTTAATGTGCTCTGAAACAAGTGCAGGAGAGATGGGAGAGCAGGGGTGAGGTTCAAGTATGGAAAAGAGTTTTACAGAAGAAGAGCAATGCAGCAGAGGCATACCTAGGGGGGGATCACAGCACTAAGTTTTGCAAGCTGCAGCTCCCTTCCTCTTTGGAGCCATTTCCGGCAGCTAGAGCAAAACGGAGGCTACATTAGCTCCAAATGCTCCGAAGAGGAGGTGGTGCAGCTGCTTGCAAAACTTAGTGCTGTGATCCCCCTCTAGGTATGCCATTGCCCTGCAGGCCTAAACCAAAAGTCCATCTTGACCAACATTTTATTTCCAACCAGAAGTTTCCAGGAACCTCACAAGCAAGGCATGAAGGCAACACCAATCTCCTGTCCCCAGCAGCTGGTACTCAATAGGATACGGCTCTTGAACATGGAGATTCCATTCCTCTGTCATGGTGCATAAGCAGTGCTAGACTCAGCATTGCAAAGTGGTTAGCACTGCAATTTTAAAAGAAGCATAAGAAGAAACCAAAAACTTCACTTGGAGTTTTTTTTTTTAAATAATCAGCTTGATTAAAAATTTAGAAGCTTTAAAATACAATGAACCAGCACTGAATTATATAATCAATGATTTGATTATATAATGATTTGAATATATAATGCAAGTCTGTGAATGATGTACTTACAAAAGGAAGCACAGGCAACGGAATGAGTAAGGGTGGATGGAAAGGGGATGGAGGATATTTATACAAGGCTAGGGATTTTGAATGGCAGTGTTGCAGCTACAAGACATCAGCAGCCATAGCTATTGCTAATTTAGGCTTCAGGTAAGTCTGTTATGTAACCAGATCAAATAATGATAAAAATTTATTTGCTAAACAGGAAAAGCCCAAACAGGCATCAAAAGTCAAACACTTGCACAAGCACAGGTACTGGCTGACCAGCAAATGGGAACTGAACAAAACTAGATTATGCTGAGGCATGGAAGCATTTTGGCAAGCGTAGCAGCGTTATAAAGAAGGGTGTCTTCAGGTCAGCGCTCATCACATTCACTCCAACCTTGATCCAAGTGTGGTTTTCATTGACATATGCACTTCCTCCTACTAAATGGATGCATTTGGTTTCACAGTATCTTCCCCAGACAACATGAATTTACACTATTGCAGCGATGTACTCATGATACATTTGATGCAATGCACCAAGAGGGAAGGCAGGGCTTGAGAAAGCAATTAGATATCTCCGAAGCTAGCAAAACATTATAAATCAAGGAACAATTCAATGGTGACTCTCTTAAAAAGGAAGAGCTGGCTATCCCCATATGTGGTGGTTCTGCATTAGAACCCACTTTCTAGAAAACAACAGTTCAAAGCCTTCTAGATATTAGATATGCATACTATTGTACCATGAGAGCCATTTTTTAAAAAAAAAAATTATGCACAATATGTAGTGCCTCAAAAATTATATATTTAGTAATTTAAAATTACTGAAATTACTAACATTTAGTAATTTTAAATCTTCTGAGTACGTTCGGACTGGTTTATCCCAGGCACGTACATGCGCACACGCACACAAGCACACAGGAAGAGCAAAATGTAACAGCTTCTAAAAAAAAAAACCCCACCTCAAATTAAATTTCCTTTGTTAAAGGTCAATGCCCACTTCTAACATATGCAAGAGATCACTTTTCATTGACTGATAATACATTCATTTGACTCAATCCTGTTTACATGATTTGCACTTTTTTCTTAATTGTGTCTTTGTCACTAATTTGACAGAATCTGTTTTTGGTAACTTAATTTTATGACACCTGAGGATTGGGGAGAGGCTTATAAATATCTTTGTTCCTACACACACGCGTGCCTCTTGCATCTGCCACCTGGAACCAGGAGCTGCAGGAGGTATCAGTAGCAGCTTGGGAGAGGAAGTCTTGCTGCCTCAAGAATTCAAAAATAAACAAAGCTTTGGGAAGTTTAATTTTAAAAGGTAGGGTGGAATTGTCATTCAGCCAGATTTAGTTCCATGGTGGGGCGGGGTGTAAATTCCCCACTTTGATGAAAATGGTAAACAGGAGGATGTGAACAAGGGCACATATTCATTTTTTGAAGAAGTAGTTAAAAAGAAGGAATAAGGCCAAGGGCACATTGAAATCACCACACACCATGATGTGAACTTGCATGCTCCTCCTTTCCTTCCCACAGTCTTTTAACCCCTGCTAAGTGGGCAAGAGGCACTTTTCCAAGTGCTGTCCTCTTATATTTAGCAGGGGGAGAGCAATTGTCCCTCTTCACCCCAGCACAGTGTCTTTCTCGTGGCTGTTGCTGGTGGTGTTCTCCATTATTTTAGATTGTGAGCCCTTTTGGGACAGGGAGCCATTTAACTTTATATACCACTTTTCAACATGAAGTTCACAAAGCGGTTTACAGGCAAATTAATGTTATTATTTGCCTGTAAACCGCTTTGTGAACTTCATGTTGAAAAGTGGTATATAAATACTAGTGATTGATTGATTGATTTGTGCATGGAGAAAGGAAAGTGAGGGCCCACCCCTGAGCCTCACAGCGCCCGTGGTACAAGTGTACCATGGGTGCTGGTGTAGCAAACCTGCCACAAGGCACGATCAGCGTGGGTGTGAAGGCTGGCCCAGCGCCTGAGCTGAGCACCAGGAAGCAGCAACATGGGGCCAGTGCACAGCAAATTTGCCAGTCCCTGGCACTGCGTGCTGTCTGGGTGGCCAGGGGGGGTATTTTTGGGCAGGGGAGTGGGAGGGTGGGACTGGCAGCACCTTAACCACTGGATCCTATCCTCCTGTTGGGCTGCACGGCTTGACATGGAGGCCCTCATCTATGCACACAAAATAGCTGGTGCAGATGTGAGAAGACCCATTGGTGGGCTTCTGGGCTTACCTGTGGGAAGAGGCAAACATCCCATTCTCCCGAGGAGCCTCTGAGCCTGAGGTTTATACTGGCATGTTCTCAACACCATGGTTTGTTATGATATTTGAACGCATCTGTAGATCTGTAACAGTTCACATCATGTAGTATAGACCATGCCGCTTTCTCATTTGAGTGAAAGTAGCCATCTGTGTGAAAAATTGCCTGTCACAATACATTCCCCAGTATGCAAAATAAAATTGCAGAATCCTCCCCGCTCCATTCCAGAAGCACACAATATCATAGTGCGGGAGAAATAAAGAAAAATAAATAAATCATTGAAATTGGGATTAGTAAACTCTAGGTGAAGTTTGGAGAAAGATAGGTCACCTGGCTGAAAAACCAGCATAGATGTGATCAAACAACTGGGCTTTTAAAAAATTTACCAGGCAAAAAGATACAGTGTCACGGTCAGAAACGATAAGGTTACTCTTCCTGAGCAAGGGAATGAAATGTGTAGCTCTCTGGATGGTTTTAGCAAAGAGGAGGTGGGGGGTCACAAGAGAACGATGGAAAACAGTAAGTGGCAATCGTAAAAAACTTGTTTGGATAGAGATTAGATTATAACACAATGCTTTGCTGATATTTACTTGCTTTGATGTATATCACTTTGCTTTCCAAATAATCACTCAAAAGTAGGACTCCATTTATCATATTTCTCCCTCATGAAGCACATATGCTCATTTCTTTCTAACTATTTAAATGTAACACAAACACATGCATGCATGTATACCCCAGACAGCCTGATCCAAGCTAAGTCTCCCCACCCTGATGTAGCAGTGGCAACTGGCATGGAGTTTTAGATCCCAGAAGCCTCCTAGAGGTAGGGCAAAATTTGTTCCCTTGCCCTGGAGCAAGTTTCCTCTGCCCTGATGGGTCTACTCAGACCTGCAGGAGCAAGTCCACGTGGATCCAGGGAGGTGGATCAAGGCTAGGAAAGGGGGGACAGGATATTGGCAGCACTGCTACTGCTGCTACCACTCCTTTCTTGGCCTTGGCGTACCTCCCTCCCATCCCTGCTCCTTAAGGGGAATGGCCCTGCTTTGACGGCAGCTACGAGCAAAAAAATGCTTGCGAATAAGAAGAGGTTCGAGGACTACACTTGAGGTCCGATGCCTTGAAGTATATATGTTCTGTGCATATCGGCAGACAAACGGGAGAGAGGTCAGAGTTCAAGCTCCCAGTTTAGGCAGGGACTTAAGACTTCTCCCCATTTTCAAATGTTTTAAATTAAAAAGAAAACAATTTTGAAAAGGAGAAAGGTTTTTAAAACATAAAAAACACCTTTGCAAGCACCTTTGCCTGGTTTACAGAAAAAACTTCTTAGCTGGACTGCTAACCTGTGGTATGAGGTACTCTTCACACCCTCAAATGGCAATGTCACATTTTCCTGTTTTCTCTAGCAATTGGTGTGCCATAGATCATGTGTGAACTCAGTGTCAGCCTTTTGTATGGCCTGGAAGCCCCTACTGCACATCTTGCTCTCTAAGTCAGTCTTCTGGGTACTCTGGTATGACAGTAAAGGTTTGCTCCCGCAAGCACTTACCTCAATTCACACCTTTACACTTATTTATATTGAACTGGAAACAGGATGCTGGACTTTGGACTGATTCGACACAGAATTTTATGTTTCTGATGGTTTCAGAAATAAGACACAAATAAAGAGAAATTCCTTCCATAATACAGCTCCCAGGTTTGGCTCTCATGATCAGATTCTGGAGTGGGAATCTGCTTATTAAGCTATAGCTTAACAACCAGCACTCAGTGCCGAGTATGTTTATTTAGCATAACACTGATATGCAGTACTTACACCCAAAACCAACTGGATATTCTTGTAGAGAATCACACTACAGTGCTTCTAAATCTCAACAAAAACGTGTTTTGCAGTACAAAACCATATACAGAAAACTCACATTATGTCATGTCTGAGCCTGTCTGCTCTTTTACACCCTATCTGTGCCACTTCTGTCTTGGAATAAAAAGTGTTTGGACCCTGGCAAGCCTACCTTCACCCACTTGGTGGAACTTTTGTCCTTGTTCCATTATTTCCTATTCAATATTTGCAGCATCAGTTTGCTGCCTGCTGGGAGACGGGGATTCATTTTCCTGCCATTTTGAAAAAAATAAAATTCTGCAGTAGTCAAGTAGCCCAGGAATATGAGAATAAACTGCAGAAAAAATAAAGCCATGTGAGTCTGTGGGAAACCCATGGGCAGCAGGCAAGGCATAGGCAGTTGAGTCAGATGTAATGGTAATGACAGCAAGGATCAAAACAGAACAAAATGCAGGAAGTGGGATAATGTGCAATGCAAACAAACTGGCATCAGTCTTATGATTCTCTTCCTCATCTCTTTCTACAATCTAAGGCGTAAATGCTTAATACACTTTGTTTTCTTGCTGTTGCAGGATAACAGCTGAATTTTTTTTTCTCACGTTCCACCATTCACACATTCAACTGTACCACATGTTAAAATGGACTCAAGAAAACAAGCTTTCTAACAGTCGAACCCTAACTGAGGACTGCACTGCTGGAGCCCACGTTTCAGCAACATGGCATTATTTGCAGCACTGCCAAGTCCAGCCCGCAGCTGGACCACCACTGGAAATGGCAGGTGACAGTGGTGAGGATGCCTTGGCACTGGTAAGTTGGTCTGGGGGCGAGTGGGGGAGACATGGGGTGGGGAGGAGGAGGAACAGGTGAATGTCTGGGCAAAAAGGGGATGGGCAGAAGGCAGAACAGGGGAGGAAGGAGTGGATTCTGGCAGCTGTGACTTGTGCTGGTTTCCTAGCCTACTCCTTCCCCAACTCCCTCTCCCTTTCTACTATTGAGCCAGTGTTATATTTGGCCACTGAAATGGACAGCCTGACTTGGCCCCCTTCTAGAGCTGCTGCAGCGCAAGCAGAGGCATGCCTTGGGAGCTATTACAGCATCCTGTGCAAAGCAAGCAGATCGGAGCTGGACAGCTCCAGCCCCACCTCTCCTAACCAGAAATGCTAGGAAAGAACAAGGCAGCATTGGTGATAGTGTCCTTAAGAGGATTAGCATTATCATTAAGAATATTTATATACCACTTTACAACCAAAAAGCAGTTTACATAGCGAAAAAATGAAATCAATTGTTTCCTGTTCCCAAAGGGCTCACTAAACACATACACAACAATAGCAACAGTCCCTGCAAAAGATGCCATATGGGAATAGTACTAAAAGTTACCACTATAGAAGGTGCCTCTTTGCCCAGTTAGTAGGGGCATGGGACACAATGAGCTACTGGAAGCCAGGGGCATAGCTAAAAAAGTGCAGTGGGTGCCACTGCACCGAGCAACCAGCTTTAGTGGGCAACCAACTGAGTTTGACACTAGTGGCCAAAATTGCGAAAACCTTGGTATGTACAAATAATACCATCATATACCATTCAGTGCGGAATTTAATGCAGAATGCAATGAAACAAATTGGAGTGTCGTATCTTCATTCCGTCAGAAGCTATGGAAACTCCCCCTAAGAAAATGAAATATAACTGTGATGTCACTTCTGGGGCATCATTTTGCCTTCTGCACCGGGCTACATTTTCATTAGCAGCTACACCAGTACTGGCAGCCCAATCTTGAAAAAGACCACACGCACTATATGCTTCTGCAGCACTTAAAGGCTTCCTCGGAACTGGAACAGTGGCATCAGCACCAAAGGTCAATGTTCTTGCTTCAGCACAAGATTTTAGACAAGTCCCTGAAGCAAGAGGACAGGTGTCCTCCTATGCTTAGGACAGCACACACAGCAGCACAGTGTATACTTGGGATCTCTGAGATCTGTTTCCCCAGCAAACAAAATAATTGCCTAACTATTATAAAGCTATGCCTATTTGTGGAGCAGTATTTTAGTAAAAACCCACCTTTCCCATGAAATATTTGGCCCATTCACTCAGACCTCCTCCATAATGCCCAATTACACAGAATTGCCTTTTGCCTTCTCCTCTCCCCTCCTTGTGTTGTCTCCTCCACATTTTTCCCTTTGGGCACAAAAGAAAGACCTTTCCTTTTTTTTTTTTTTTAACTTACGTTACTCTGTAAAGTACCACTGAAAGTGATGGCACTTTGTCTATTAATAGTAATAATAATAAAGTTTGATGCAGCTGTACTGCCAAATACAATAAAGGAGGAAAGATGTGGTATGGAAGCCCTACAGAGACTTTGATTTGGGATTCTCTGTGATTATGAATTCCACCCCAGTCTTTCGTAATCCCTTGTATGTTGGCCTCTCTCTCTCTCTCTCTCTCTCAGTGTAGCTGTTGTAAAGAATTCTTCTCCCATATGAACTGACACAGTTGTCCAATATAAACATTCTTAAAGGCCCATAATGCCTCTGAGGTCAACGACAGCTTGCTTGTACAAATACTCTGGAATATAGTATATATTGAAGACAAGAAAGCAAAAGTTAACATTCTTCTTAGGACTGCATTTTCAGAGCTGTGGAAGCGCTATGGCCCTCTTCTTATTGTACATGTGCGACCCATTTATGCTTTCTATTGCACTTCCATCACTGGCAAATCAGGGTTGGTGTTTGTTTTATTTTTTGTATTTTCCCATCACGACTAATACGTGCAGTACAGGGCAGGCATTTAAACTGGTTTTGCACATGAGCCCTTGTGCAGACTCTTGAAAAAGAGAAACAAATAGTACAAGGTTATTCCTTCCAAACAGCAACTCACTGTTTCTAGACCGTTTTGTTTGCAAGATGTTAACTCCAGTGCTGTAAGGCAGGAGCTCACATCTCCCTTTGTTTCAAAAGAATGAAGCCAGAAAGGGTTTTTGACCCATTACTCTTTGCCGCAAGCCCTCCCCCAATCATATTTCTACAATGTTTATGCTCCTGTTGCAGGACAGGAGGTACTCCCAACCCTATCACTAAGGGGGAAGTTGCTCCCATTGCCCTGATAAGTCAATCTACAAGCCCTTGTCCTTGCATTAGCCCCCTGCCACACATCATGATAATACTAATTGTAGTCGTCATCTGGAAATGCCAATTTTTAGCCCTTGGCAATAATTTACAGCTTTCCATCTGAATCTCTCCATCTGAATATGATGTTGCTTTCTGCTATGTATTAATGTGTAGGGATGGTTGGGTTGGAGAGCAACCCAACTTAAATACTGCTTTTAAAAAAAGATTTTTTTGAATGGTTGCCAAGCTGGTTCTTGCCAAATAATACTGCCACATAATAAATGGTCCAGGAGCATACATTAAGGACATCAATCCCAACCTTGTAAACAAGCCAAATACATACCATACATGGACAGGAACCAAACTGTACAGCAAATAAATTCAAAATGACCTGAATTTTTTTTAAAGCTATTTTTCTATGTCTTGAGTCTGCGTGTCCAACTTATGCTGAAGTTTTCTTAAGCCTGGGAAAACATTCAAGTAAATTCTAAACTACTGGAAAAAAAACTAGGTATCTGAATCTACAGTGTATCACCTATGTCAGCAATGGTGAACCTATGACACATGTGTCAAAGGCAACACACCACAACATTTTGGGTGACATACCAGCATTTACCAACCCCTGACAACAACTGAGTTTCTAGTATTTCATTTTTACAATGAAATTATTATACATTTCTTTAAATAAATTATAGCTCCACACATGATTGGACTGTACTTTTTTGAACAAATAAATGAATATGTAAAGAATTGTTTCTATTTTGCTCTCTCTCTCTCTCTCTCTCTCTCTCTCTCTCTCTGTGTGTGTGTGTGTGTGTGTGTGTGTGTGTGTGTGTGTGTGTGTGAGAGAGAGAGAGAGAGAGAGAGAGAGAGAGAGAGAGAGAGTGAGTGGGGGGAGGGAGGGAAGGAGGGAGGGAGAGATGCCTCCAGAGTCAAGTTTGGCATTTTTTTAAATTTTGACATGACAAGCCCAAAAGGTTCACATCACTGTCCTATGTCAACACATAGTTAAATAACAATTCAAATTATATGAACCATCACATAACAGACAGCCCAATCCTATGCACATCTACTCAGAAGTATTCAGAATTCAATGAGATCTACTAGGTACACATGGATAGGATTGCAGCCAAATGTATCACATGCACGCATCCCCCAAGCCAATTGGATTACTGCATATTAGCAGTTTCTGTTCGTGTATAAATAACACAAGTGCATGCACAAAAGCACCAGGTAGAACACAAGATTTAAATGGAGTATGTTTCAGTGCTTCTGGCTCACAGAACATTTAGAAAATGTTTGCTTGTTAAAACAAACTAGTAATAAAACTGGAATTTGCAATCTAAGCAAAACACCTTTCCTTAAGGAAGCCAGAGAGGTATGTAAAACTGTAACCTGTGAACTACTGACTTTAGAGTGATTAATTAAGAAACACAGCAGAATGGCAATTGGCTGGGGACACAAGGTACATATGACTGGGTGAATGAACCAGATACATGATTTTTATCTCCTCTTGCTTTTAAAAAAATAGCTCCAGTACTACTTAGCATTTATTTAACTGCACCAGTTTGCGAGGCGGTACATGTTTGGCCGCTGTCCAACAGAACGTCCAGGAACAGAAAACAAACGACGGGTGAGCTACTGTCAGTCATCGAGAATATTCTGGCAAGCCTCCTAGCTCTTGCTGTGACCATATGCAGAACTTCATGGGTCTGTGTGAACAGATGTGCAAAGCCAGCTTTGCAACCACATGGCTCATATTATGGCCAGCAGCAGCCAAGTCGGTCAAAAGGACCATCAAACTGCCTGCCTTGCATTTTCTGTTTTGACGGGGAGGCTGGCTGTTGGATGCCACAAGCCTTAATAAGCAAAATAAGAAAAGAAAAAGGAGGGGGGAAATGGAAAAAAAAATCTCAAATTTACAAATCCAATGTTGTTTAAATGATCAATATTGCAGGCATGATCCAGTCAAGGTGGAAGTGCTGTGCCATTTACTTCAATAGAAGAGAGTTAGGCATGTGATCTGCTCTCTCATTGAAAGCAACGGCCCCTTAGAAGTTCAGAACTGTAGCTGAACTAAAGCCTATCTTTTCCCAGTCATTCAAAATATCCATCAGAGAGAGAGAGAGAGAGAGAGAGAGAGAGAGAGAGAGAGAGAGAGACTTGCACTTGAAATGGGATTGAAAACTTCCTGATGAAGTGTCTATGTTAACTGAAGCAACTTTGCCTTACATGACCAAACCTTTCTGCACTGCTTTCGGATGCATCTGTTGTGGCAGCCCTCCTGATTGTTGGGACACCATGGCAACCACCATTCATCCTTTGCACCCCGCCCCCCTGTCCCTCCTAAAGTGTCCGTTGCAAGCCCCCTCAAGGCAGCCCCTGGTTGTTGTCACAGCAACCCACAACAGACTCCTCAGTCACTGCAGAGGCAAAAGGAGGCCAGAGAGCACCACCAGTGTCCAGTCCCAGCCAAGGGACTTTCCCTGTGCCCAACTTTGGGTTTTGCAGCACAAGACACTGGGAGGTGTCCCTGGAAATCTGGACACATCCTGCCTGCAAACCTGACCCAGACCAGAGCGGGAGCGATGCACCTTCTTCTATATGAGGGGCTGGCTGGCTGGCTCACCTCCCTGGGCAAAGGACAGGGCAATCGCGCTCCTGCGGACTTCGGGTCCGGCTGCACTCAACTTTCTCTCCTCTCGTACTTTAGGGGAAGGAAGCTGCCCTGCACGTAAGGCCGGCTGGCAGGAGGGGAAACGGGCGAGCTGGGGAGGGAGCGCGCACAGAAGTTGAGCACGATCACTCGCGGCGGCGGAACAACGGCACCTTACCCGGGAGGGACTGATGCCTTGCAGCCTTCGCGGCTGACCGGCGCCGGCCCCCGGCGGCAGCAGCGGCCCCCGCCGCTCCTTACACAGGGCGCGCAGCGCAAGGGAGCAGCCCGCCAACTTTGCACAAAGGCAGCATGGCGCTGGACCTGCCCTGCAGCTGCTGCAGCCGCCGATGCTCTCCGGCCAGATCCGCTCCTCCCTTCTTTGCTCTCTCCCGCCCCCGGCACGGAAGGGGGGGGGGTGAATCCGGAGTGCGAGGCACAAGCGCCAAGCTCCGAAGCGGCGGAGCGAGCGCTCGCATTGTGACGTTGACAGCCTTCCGTTCTATTTATACTCGGCCGATTGGATTTCATTCATGAAAACAGGGACTGGTGGCGGGGCGTAAGAAGGCGTGGACCGGGACCGCTTGCCCAATACAGAGGCGGCTCGCTCGTGCCAGCTCTGCCCGGCCCCCGGCCACTCTGTTTACCTACCCCCCTCCCCAACCTTGCGAGAGCGCCTCCAACACACCATGAAACGGCCCCGCCCCACGCAAGGACATGAGGCGAAGGCGCCCCCAATATGCCCGGGCCATTCACGACATCTCAGCCAGGAACGCGGAGCAAACTCAGCGTCTTGGGGAAGGAGAGCCGCTTCGCATCCTCCCAGGGACAAGCCCGGTTACTCGCCAGCTGTGCAGCAGATACACGCCCCCAATGCTGGCTGTTTGGGGTGTGCACGCAGGCGTCAAGCAGATCGACTTTAGTGGCACTTCTGCAGTCGATACTGTAAACACCTGAACATTTAAAGTGGGAAAAGAAGCTCAGGCGACAGCGAGTCGAGGCTATCATTTGGTAACCATAAATTAAAATTTTAAAATCCCTAATTTTTGAGAGGTTAATAAGTTGACAGTAGTACTGGCTGAACTAGTTCTCACTTCCAGTTCAGCTCAAACCTGTGCATGCTGATTTGGATGCACCAGCCTCTTGAGCGCCAATGCAGGAGTTGCACAGAAGCATGACTTTGTTTCAAAATAAATACTTAAAAAGCAGCCACAGGAAACTGCCAGGGAGGGAAAGGGAAGCACCTCTACCTTCTGTCAACAATGAAACAGTTGGGTAGCCTCTACAGGGGAAGAGGACCATCTTGAATAGAAAAAATTGGAATGAGAAGGAATAAATAGCCCTCATTCTGCCAGTGGTTGCTTTTCCCAGTTACTTTTAAGTTGCTTTAAAAAAAAGAGAGAGAGAGAGAAAGAGAGAGATCCACGTATTTCTAGTTATGCCAAAGGCCAAGATACAGTGACTGATCCAACCAAAAATACTTTCATTTTTATGGCCAAGGCTGTCACTTTCTGCTCCTCCCATACGTAGTAGCCATTTTATTCACTATGAAAACCATGCTTTTGTCCTCTGTTACTCTGGAGGATAGAACTAGGGCAAATAGGTTTAAATCATAACAATGGAGATTTTGATCAAATGTTGGGCATTGGGAACAGTCTGTCTTGGAAGCTTGGACTCGATGAATTTGTAGGTCATTGCCGATTCAATCAACATAGCACTAGCGGTAAGTCCAGTGTCAGTATCCTAAAAGTGCCATAAAGCCAGTGATGTCATTCAGGGGGAACGGACCAGAATGGGCATTCCAGATCCTAACGGGCTCCGTGGCTGGTTCCGGGTTCCCGACAAGTGCCAATCAAAAGTGAGTTCCTGTTCCTAAATCATTTGAATGACACCACTGCATAAAGCACTTCACGTGCAGGTGGTAATGGCTTAGGGCTGGCACCAGGGACCAGCACAAGGAGGACCCAGCACAGAGCCAATCAGCAGTAAGTCACACTGCCAGCGGCGGTGAGCCTTTTCGGGGTGGGAGAAGGAGGAACTGGGATGGGACTACTGCTGGATCCTATCCTCCATGTCAGACCACGTGGCCCAACACAGAGGCTCTCAAGTCTGCGCCAGCAAAATAGCCAGTGCAGGCTTGAAAAGGCCCATTGGTGGGCCAGCGCCTTTAACCTGGGGAAAGGGACTTTCATCCACTTTGCCCACGGTGCCTCCTATGGCTGCCACAGCACCCACAGGATGCAGTAGTAGCCGTTTTGGCACTGCTGCTCCTAAGGGGGCCTGGTCCCAAAGGATTGGGCTGCTTGTCTACTGTGAGCATCTGTGAACTACTAGGGCCAATAACCTATGGCCCACGGACAGGATTGGCTTACCACCCAAGGTAATCTGGCCTGTGCAGAGCTCAGATACACGTGCAACGGAACAATTGTGCTGCACAATTTGCTGCACGCCCAGCAGAATCACCTGCCCATGGAGTCCCTAAGCTTCTGCTGTTCTCTGTCTAAAACGTGGCGAATTGGGAGGAATGGTTGCCTCCCAAGCCAAACAGTGCACAGTTGTTTTGAGGAGCTCAACAACCCAGCAGCTTGGCACTGACGTGATAACATCATCACCAAATGTCCAGCCCCTTTGCCAAAATGATTGACAACCCCTGTACTAGAGAGACATAACAAGAGTATTCCATTCATGATCTCCTGTGAAAATTGAGTTTTTCCTTCAAAACAAAACACTGAAAAGCCCTATAACATACAATGTAACCATTTTCAAGTTTGTTGGCTCTCATGTATGTGGTTTTTATAATATGTAAAGATATACGTATTCACAGCTACAGGTTGATTATCCCTTATCCGGACTGCTTGAGACAGGAAGATGTCCTGATTTTAAATTTTTCTGGATTTTGGAATAATTGCATAAACATGAGAAATGCTTCGTCTCTTCACTGTTACCCATTTAGGTGTCTGCTGGCTTATGACATTTTTCAACAATGTCTGTATAATGAAACATAATGAAATTGAACTCACATGAAGAATTGAACTCATAAACAATCTTTTAGTGTTCACACTACAGAAAGTTTAAAAAAGTCTTAGGCAAAAATGTCTGGATTTTAGAACTGTCTGGATTTTGGATGTTCGGATAAGGGATCATCTGCTGTATATAGATAGATAATTCATATCATTTAACCTACATTCTAAAACAAAATTACTACTTTTTTCCGCTTGGATACAACTGTGAATTCAATGCAACAAAACATTTCAATCCAGCCAGTCATTTGAAGCAATCAATATTTTGAAAATGGGGGTATTCTAAGAATACCTGATAAGAGAAACTGAAAGGAAAGAATCACAAGTTCCTATTATATAGCGTATGAGTCAATGTTTTGCTCTCTTGACATTTAAACAACTGGCAAAGGAGGATGTACAAATGACTCTTATTTCTTCTCTCTCTTTCCTGTGTAAGTTCTTATTTTGATATTCTGACTACAAACCTTCATATAAGATGCATGATTTCCAAATCCTTGTAGGGCTCACATATCTCATTATAGTGGGAGATGTTCCTGTTTACAAGATTAAACATTTCCTCCAATGCACCCTGTGGGCGCTTATGGAGATACATTCCATCCACAGCCCACTAGCTCAAAAATAATCAGAAGTCAGAAACACCAAGACTTCAAAGCTTGAAGTATCATGCAATTAAAGCAGCACCATTTGTTTCAAGGAATGGTAGAGGCAACAAAACTTTAACTTCTTTATCCAATTTAAGACACTCGCATGTCTTCCTCCAAAGAATCTTCCTTCAAAGCAGTGGTCAGGATGCATTCCAGCTTATCAACTAAACTTTATCTTGCGTCAATATACTGGGAATACAGTTTAAGGCAACCGCTACTATGTGTTCATCCTCACTTAAGGAAGTAGCACTAGACCAAAATAAGACTGAATATAGTATACAGGATGTATACTAGACACAGATCTCTTAATATCTGAAATGTTGTATTGCCAACAGGGGGCAGGGAGACTGGGTTCTACTGGATCCTATATGATCACTTTATGTGCAGGTGGTGCACTTACAGTAGAATTGATCATGCATTCAAATTGTACTCCCTAGGCACCAAATCTTTAATAAGTAGTAGACAAGCAGAAGTTTTTATTCTTAGCTACATCATTTGTATATAATAATCTTAAATGATTATTGGCCCACAGCATCACAACACACCTCAACTATAGTACATCAGTTTGCATGAATAGTCTAGCAATAAACAGAAATTTTGAGCCACAAGAAAACAGGCAACTTAACTCCCTGAGATGATGAAAGATAATGGTGGGATGATTACAATGCATGAAACATTTTCAAGATTATATGCAAATACAAAAATAACACAGGTATGAACTCCATAACTTTCCGAAGACAGAAGGGTGCTTCCTTGAGCTACTGCTTGTCTATGACACTTATGTAGACTCATAAGCAGGGCAGCAGGTACACCAAACATTTGAGCCCTGACAGCTGCAAATACACGCTTGCATGTATGTGAGCAATGCCTTGTGGAGTCTCAGAAGCCAAAGGGGTAGCTTGAGAAAATTCCTGTGCTTAAGGGTAAGGATCAGTGCTGCTGCAGAAGCCACTGTCCCCTTCTTGTGACCAACAGAATAAGTTATGCAAAATAGTTATACTATTATGCAAATAAGGTACTTGCATTTGTTCTATTTGCATAATTTACCCCACCTGCAGAATTTGGTTGTTCTTGGTACAGGTTCCTTTCATTACAGAAAGCTGGTAGCTGACATCCCTTTCGGATCATTAATGTAGTTTAGAGAACAGGAAAAATAGACTATTGTGTCTTGTCCTGTTCTCTTCAGTACACCAGAACAGCAGTGCTGGATTAAATGGTAGATTAAGCTGTCCTTGATTTTAACCACCGCTAATCTTTGTGAAACAGCCTTGTCAAATGTAATTCATTCTGCAAGCAACACAGCAACCACAGGCACACCGAAATACAGGAGTTGCTTGCATTTTCACCATGTGTCAACCCTAAATTATGTTTTACTCAGTTCAATAGTTCTGCCAACTTCAGTGAGCTATCGATCTGTAACAGAGTCAAAACTCTATCTGGAGCATTTTTTTATTTAAAAAAAAAAAACACATACAAACACCATAAAATGTACATAGGTCAGGTTCAGACTTAACAGGAAATCATTGTTTGGCCATTATGAGAACAAGCCCTGTGCACCCCTCCCCATCATCTTTCCTTAGCCATCATACATGATAACACAAACCTCAGTTCTGCATTACACATGAACACAAAGGAATGGTAAATTGTTGACCAGCTGAAGCTACAACACTCCAGGATACCAAGATCCTAGTTTAATATCCTGGATAAATTGCAGTTTCTTCGGCTCATGTGTAATGAAGGATGTAGGTCTTATCTCATGCATGATGAAGGAGGCGGGGAGAAGAAGTACACAAACTCATGATTCTCAAACAAGCAAGGCCTGTAATATGAAAGCATGGGTTTCTCATTACAACTAAACTAAATTATGGCCTATGCTACCACTGCGCAAACAAAATGTAATTAAGAAAAAGTTTTCAGAATTTTTCTTCATTTAGACTTCTGCTTATTTTCACTGAAGTGCTGCTATAAATACATCTAAGAAGGGGAAAAAATACATATACAATATAGCTGTAGCCAAACAAGGTGTTACTAGCAGATAATGCCAAGATGTTACTAACTGGGAGAAAAGCATTTATTCTGAAGAAGGTTTGGAATTTGGTGGTGCACACCTTTAGTAACATTTTGACATTTCTTGAGATTTAGAAGTAGCTTCTTTCTCATTAAACTAAATTTTCAGGTACCTTCTCTTTTATACTTATTTTGATAATGATTTGAGCTACACTACACTTTTATGAAACCTTTGTATGGAAACAGAAAACGACTGCAGAAAAGAATTAAGGATTTCCTCATCATGACATGTTTATTTTGCAAGCTTATACAAAAGGCAACTTTCTGGAACAAGCTGATCAACATTGGAAGACATTCCCAAAATAGTATGGACTTTGGAACCAGTGTCAACAACTCATCATGTATGTTATGAAATTGCTAATAGATTAGTTTTAATTTTCTTCTGGTTGACATTTCTGAACATTAGGGGAATCAAAAAATTTTAGGTGATTATTTGAAATTTAACAGTGAAGTAACAGTCATTCAGATATCTCATCAGTTGCACCATGGAGCACCAATAATACTTAACATTTGTCCAGCATTTTCTGGATGGGGAGAATGTTTCACATTTATTATCCTGATGCAATCCTTATAGCCACCATCTTGTAAGGCGAGCAGTATCATCTCCATATTGCTGTTGGGGAGCTGAAAGTTCATGGCAAGGGGTGGATTAAACCACTGGAGTCCCAATTAGCAACTCAGACTTCTAGCCACTACAATATACATCAGCTGTAATATGATACATATATAACTTAATTTTGAGTCCTTTTTCTAATTGCAGCTAATTTTCTAATTGTATTTGTCTTTACAAATACAAGGAGAGATTTAAAATGGGAAACACACTGCTTTGCCGTCTGATTGTTCAAGTTATAGAACACTGCTGTGGTTAATTACTGATGTTTGCCAAGAGTCTGTGGAGTCCAAGACATCCTATTATACTTAATTTAAGGCATTCACATTACTGCTAGGGCCTTACAGCCCTGATAGCACTTGCATGGCTCCCCTATGCAAAGCTGGGCAGAGGCGGGAGAATGCATGCAGCCGATTGGCTGCAGGTTTCACAGGGGGCGTGGTGTGGCCATTGTTGGGGCACCTGTGAGCAACCAACTTCAGTCTGTGCTGATCATGCAAGCCCCGCCCATCCACCCTATGTACAGTCAGAGATTAGCTGGTCACTCATTTGGGGGACCGAGTAGGAATTTTTTGTCAGTAACCTTATTGGCCAGGGTTACTGGTTTTTTCACCTACCCATGGACTGGCAGGTGAGTGTGGTGATGGGAAGGGGTTTTTCCTTAGTTTGGCGGGTAGTGTGCTGGCTGGGTAGCCAGGATGGGGGCCAGTGTACATACTGAAGTAAGCAAGGTCAGGGGGGTGAGCTGGGGCCAGTCTAACAACACCCGTCTGGGTTGAGATGCTGGCTGGCGAATCCCTTGGCTGGTTTATGCAAAGGCCAACCCAAAGCCTGGGTAAGTGAGTGCTGGCCAGCTGCTCGACCCTTCAGGGTTGTCTGGGATTGGCAAACCCAACCCTGGGTTGGATGGTGCTTGGAGCCAGTATGTCACGCCCATTGGGACATGGGGGAGGGAAACGGCCAGGCCGTGTGTTGTCCCGTCCCCCCCCCCCGGATCGAGTAGCTGCCAGCCCGCTTGGGGTTTGTCCCCTAGTGAAGATTTCCCTGCTGCAGGTTAAGTTTATTGTGATTTTATTCAATAAACAATAATCTGTCTTGCGTGCTTATTGTGGGGTGCCAACATAAAAGCATAACCCGATTAGGACATCTTGCACATATTGCAGTGTACTAGTGAAAACTAAACCACTCCAACATAAATAATGCTTGGCATAGTCCTCTTGGGAGAATAGACTAGAATAATGAGAGAGATTGCTGCTGCCGCTGCAGTTGGCATTTAGGGGACAACTCTCCTGTTGGGATCCAGGTCTACCACAAGTCTCTGAAGAAGGAACACAGGGCTGTTCCCCCACAGGAATGCTAAGAAATGATGAATTTGCAGGAGCTACAAGGTGACCAAAGATAAGGACAAATCACACAAGAAAAAGGTCATATTCATGCAAGGCACAGAACACAAAGAAATTGGTTTCAATTACACATAGGCAGATTGTAGCAGTTTTAGTAGTTAATTGTGGATTTAAAATAGCACTGCTGCCAGGAGCAACTGCTCATCCTTCCCCAGCCCCCAAATAATCCACCACAGTGTTATTCCAACTATAGGTTGGGACCCACTTGGTGGGTCATGATATGATGTCAGGTGGGTCACGAAGAGCTGGGAGCAGCCATCTTGGAAGCTGAAGACCTTTCTCTTGCTAGATTCCTTTTGTGAGTTAACAGTTTGAATTTTCAAGTGAGGGTTTTTTATTTTAAATTGTTTTTAGTTCAGTGCTTTTCTATCATATTTTGTCCTAATCTTGCTTTCTGTCAGGAACGTTTCCTGGTTGTACAATTGCTGCAGTCTAGGAATGCCAATTTGCATTTCAGGAGTGTCACTTTATTATGTTACAGCAACAGCATTTCCTGCTTGATGATGTCACTTCTGGCTATGACATCACTTCCAGTGGGCCCCACCATGAGTGCCATTCTAAAAAGAGGGTCCCGGTCTAAAAGGTTTGAAAACCACTGCACTACCATAATCGGGTGAAGTTTTTTAGATATCCTCTGGACCTCTGTAAACATTTATCCAGATTTGGAATTGGGTTGGACCCTAGCCCCTGGCATGCGGTGATCTCTCTTTACTTGCCACTGTGGTGAGGGCTCTCTAGCAGCTCTCTAGCAGTCTTGAGTTCCAGGCCTTTGCACATGGCAATAATGCCATTGCTGCACATCAGAACCTGAAGGTCTCTAAGACATGATCTGGATTCATATTTGTGATCCACTCTCAAACTCTCTGGAGTGTGGTCCAGTCCAGTTTGCGATCCAATTCAAAATGGATTTAGACCATGAGTGCTGTAGCATTTTTCAGTGCAGTAGCTACTATCCCCCCAGTTCATTTGCAACCCTTCTGTCACTTCCAAATTTCCTTGCTGTTTATTCAAGAAATTTTAATATTATGCAAACTTATATAATTTTAGTGGCCAGTTCGCTATACAAGATATGGCTGCTATTGTGACATAATATGGAGACATATATGGCATGGTAACATATATCACATTGTTTCAAAGAGGCATTGGGCTCACTATTCCTATATTTGTATACACGTCCTTTTTCTTGTTAAGAACATAAAGAGAAAGTATTCTTAGTAAGCTACACTATTTTTCTTTACAATAGTTGTTCTTTAAAAAGCAATTTTGTTCTCATGGGAAAGCAAAATGAATGGATCTTTTTGGAATATCCAAAAGACAAAGAAGTGATAAGTGTGGAAATCTTGAATAAAATACTGCTGGAAGCCTGAACTGAATGCATCAAGTATGCATTTTACTTTTAAATGCATATTTAAAAAGATATATACCTTTTCAATAACCCCAATTTAAAGCAGAAACTTGCACCTGGTATTCAGATGCGTTTTCTAGATTTAACTGATCTAGTCATTCAAAAATAGTAGTGCCAATCCACTTCAGAAAACCTGTAGGTCAACACTACTATTAGACAGCTTTTCTGCACCAGTGCAACACATCTTCCTAGAGAACATTATACTGACACTGGCAGCAGTTCTATGAAGTTATGCCATCAATTTTTTGCATCAGCAAATAGGATGCGGAATACATCACTCATACACCCCCACCCTGTACTCCTAACAGAAGAGTTCAGCATCCAAATACCCAATCCCTCAGTAAGGTTAACACAGGCACAAAAGCTGGGAGTGGGGTTACTACAGCTTTTGTATCCCAAAGCCTACTTTTAGTTCTTATATCAGTAGCATTCCATAACATTAGGAACTGAGCACAACTCCACTATTAAGATTACTGTTGCATAGCATAAAAGCTTAAGAATCATAGAAAATAAATAGGGTGTTGTTTTTACTGAATCTCCTGCTCATGGAGATGGTTAACTAGTTCCCAGATTATAAATACATGATGACTAACTTGCCAAGTTTTGGCTAAGTGAACAACAGCTCTGCAGGGAGTACCACATATATTAATGCATCTGCTTAATATACGTCTGTGTTCCAGCTAGCCAACAGTGCCGCCTTAAAGACTTCCAGACTGCATTATTTATACTTCTGACATACATTTTAAAAAAGCTTGTGGCATGATACCACTGGTGCATGCACCATACACAAACATACAGGGAGTCACGGAGACATTTCAGTACACAGCCAATCAAGGTGGAAGAGTAACTGCCTCTGTATACAACTATGACTGTAGCCATGCTTTAGTAGCAATAGTCACATGAATGTAGATAGATAGATACCTTTATTGGCATAACAAACACAAACAAACATACACAAGGTGCAAAATACAATTTTAGGAACGTCCCCTAAAGCACTAAAACTTTAAATTGGATTCTCGGGCTGTATTAATCTTAATTATATCCAACAAAAATTTGCCAAGAGCAGTCAAAGAAATCTCATCCATCCACTGTAAAATAGAACTAAGGTAGGCTTCATCGAAAAGCCAGGGCTTTTGTTGTGGGAGAGAGGCAAAAAATTTATCCCTCGCGGTCGAATGGAATGGGCAGTGGAAAAAGATATGGGGTAGCGTCTCTACAGCATTCATCGGGCAAGGACATAATCTGTCATTAAAGGGAATATTGTTGAATCGGCCCGTTAGCACCGCCGAGGGGATTGAATTACAGCGGGCCAAAGAAATCGCCCTTCTAACTTCAGGATTATACAATAGAGAAATGTAAACCGGTGGCCTGCCTACTACCAAAGGAAGATTCCAGAACAAAGGTGAGCAAGATCTATTAGCGGCTCTTAATAGATCTTGTGAGTTGATGTCAGCCAGCCTTTGTCTAACAGTTCTTAGGGCAGCCTGGAACGGGAGAGTCCCTAGGATGTCCGGGTCTAGGCTGATCTGTTTGATCTTCCTAAGCCAACCATCAGCAGGGGGGCAGCGATCTTTTTTTAGGTAATATAGTAGGCTTGTTTGAGAGGTATCAAAATACACTCTTAGCCAGTATTTACAAGTTCTGTACCAAGCAACATTCTCGACTGGGAGTTGTCCCGTCTCGAGACATAAAGCCTCATAGGGGACGCAGTTTGGCATGGCCATGATTCTTCTCAAAAAGACTGATTGAAAAATTTCTAATGATTTATGATATGCATTGATCCAGATAGGGATTCCGTAGAGGGCTTGGGAAATAGATTTGGAATTGAATATTTTGAGGGCAGCCGGAATTAGGCGGCCCCCTTTGTTATAGAAGAATCTGGAAATTGCCAATGAGGATATTTTGGCTGTCGTTTGTGCCATACGACGATGGCCAGCCCAAGAGCTATTGGCTGAGAATAGTAATCCCAAATATTTGAAGGTCCTCACCTGTTCAATTAAACGTCCATTGAAGATCCAGTTATATATTTTACGGGACTTAGAAATGACTAAAATTTTCGATTTCTGATAATTTAATTGAAGTTTATTGGTGGACAAGTAGTCCAGACATTTGTTTATTAGTCTTTTTAAGCCCAGCCGAGACCGCGAAATAAGTACAGCGTCGTCGGCATATAAAAGAACCGGAATCTTACGATCTCCAAGCGTTGGAAAATGGCCATCAACAGTTAATAGTTCTGGAGCCAAGTCGTTTAAGGTTAAATAGAGTCGGGGCCAGTGGGCATCCTTGCTTGACTCCCTTGTTCGTAGGAATTTCTTCAGTAAGGAGGCCATCCCAAGAACATCTTATTCTGCAAGAGGTGGCAGAGTACAATTGCCTGATGGGGTTAATCAGATTAGAAGGAATTCCGGCTCTCTCCAGCTTGGACCAGAGCAACTGCCTGTCGACGCTGTCAAAAGCCACTTTTAAATCGAGAAAGGCTACAAATAATTTTGAGTTGACTTTAATGGAGTATTTGTAAGCAAGATGGGACAGGACAGCACAGTGGTCCAAGGTGGAGTGGCCTGATCTGAACCCGATTTGTTCAATGCCTAAGATTTTGTTCTGGGTGAGCCAAATATTAAGATGAATCAAGAGATAGTTGGCATACAACTTGCCTACTATCGAAAGAAGGCTAATTGGCCTGTAGTTCTCTGGAAGACAGGGGTCCCCTTTTTTGTAGATAGGGGCAACAATGGCTTGCTTCCAGGATTCCGGAAGAGTTCCACTGGCAATTGCCGTTGAGAAAAGTCCTGCCAGAATAGGGGCCCAGAAGTTAGAGTTAGATTTTAACCATTCCCCCATAATCATGTCAGGTCCGGCCACTTTGCCAGTCTTAAGTGAGGCAATTAAGACTTTAATTTCCGATGTTGACACAGGCGGCCAATTCGGTGTGGCAAATGATTCAGAAGCCTCATAAGGCGAAAAGGCCATGTTGTCAAAAAAGAGGTTCGAGAAATGCAATTTCCAGTTATAGGCAGGGACTGCCTTGGGATCATGTCCTTTAGCTTTGAAAGACCCATTCACCATCGCCCAAAAAGAGCGAGAGTTAAAGTGAATCGTGGCCTGATACAGTTTTTCCCATAGCAGTTTCTCGTATTTATTCTTCTTGCATTTGGCTAGCATGTTCAGATGGAGATTCAGGGAAAAATATTCTTTAAGCACCTGCCGAGAATTTAATTGCCTAAACTTATTAAAACAGCTTCTAGCAGCCCTTTTAAATTGCTGGCATTCATAGTCAAACCAACTCGGGTTGCCCTGACGTGGATCAGATGGCAAGGCATTTACAGGCAGTGCTAGAGTAGAAGTAATAACCTCTATTAATTGGTTGTACAACCTTACCACTTCCGATGGAGAATTCTCCACAAGTATGGAGGAACAAAGTGCAAGAAAGTTGGGCTCCTCCAACAGGAGAGCCAATTTTGTCTGGGTTAGCTTGTCCCACCGGAATTTGGGGGGGGGGCAAACCTGTACCTTATCAGCCTCAGCCGTTTGGTCCTGACTCACAGGAGAGCCACTCAAGCTAAGTTGGAGAGGAAGGTGGTCACTCAGTTTAAACGCATCCACTGCAAAGTCAGATACTCTAGCAAGTAGTGATGGGGACACTAGTACATAATCGATTACACTGCAACCCACCTCAGAGACAAAGGTGAATTCCTTAGCCTGTTCGAATAAGACAAGACCATTAAGCCAAAGTTTCTGGTCTAAATTCATTTCAATATTATGAAAAATTTTATGGTTAAAGTCAAAAGAAGTTGTTCTTGAATGACAAGTTATTGCTAAGAACACGAGTGGGGAAGGCAAGTTAACCCTGCACTATTTTATTAATGTGTATATGGATTTGTGCTTTCTATAAGCCTGTCATATTTCTAGACAGATTTCATTGAAAGCAACTTCAGGCAACTTCATGTCAGACATTATCTACAGCCAACTCCAACTCAGTGAAAGCTACTTGATACAAATCAAGGAATTCCAAGATAAAAAAAATATGAAGTTGCAGTCACGGAGTATGCCCTTACTGTTTGTTGCAAAGCTTACCTGTAGGTAAACAGGTGTGATACATTTTATTACCTATGGATTAAAAAACAGCTGTTACACATTTTTCAACCCATGAAGTAAATCACTGAGTAACCTGAAGAACTGATCGGTGCAATATCAAAATATATATGCCTGATCTTTACTTCATCTTTCCATTATCCAGGACACAGTGGTCCAAACAGAAGCGATTCAGCTTTATTTAAAACATTTAATGCAGTCATGTCTGTCCATGCATTTGATCTTCCACAGACTGTGAGAAAGCCAGCCATTACTGATAAAAAGGCACCTCATATCAGGGGTTCCCAAAGCATACATTGCAACAACTTAGGGCATCATGGCTAGTTCACAGATATGTTAGGTGGTTCCTCCTACCTGTTCTCCTGGGTGCTACCACCTGAGATCTCATAAAATCTTGTGAGACGATATAGGAGTGCCATGACTCCAAGAGGTTTGGGAACCATTACTTTGTTATATGTGGCTTTGTTACATTGCTGAATGATGGGTGGCGACACTAAAATGACTTCATCTGACATGCATCTGTAAAAGTTTCAAATATTTATTTTGTAGGAGTAAAGGTCTACTCACCACAGAGGAGAAAAGAGTGTCCACAGCCATCTTAAGAACTTGTTCCAAAAAAGCTCTTTGACAAAAGATTTCACTCTGTTTCTTTATTGTTCTTCACTAGGGAGAGAAATAATGTTTTATAATAATAGAAATAAACTTGACTTTTAAGACCATGATGTGCCATCCCAAACACTCTGCATGGCAAGTTGGAGACCCAACCCATCACTTAAGAACCATTGTTTGCAACAGAAATAACTGTTGCAAAACAGTTGCAAACTGCATCTCTATATTTCAAGTCTGGGGTAAGTGAATTTTGGTTTTCTGAAAGGGGATTAGTCTGAAGCATCCACTCCATCTCAAGTCAATAATTGCAGCTCAAACAGAGGAAGAACAGCCTGGCATAAAGTAACACAATGATGATAGAGGCAAGATTTGAACCAAAGCCGCCTTCAACCCTCAGCAAAGGCACTCTGCTACACTGATAAATTCAGGCAGTTGGGCAGGATCAACAACACTGACTGAGCAATCCTAAACTGGAGTTAGGCTAGCATAAACTAAGCCAGCAAAGTTTGGCCAGCACAAGGATCACCATAAAGCGTATTTGGACAATTCTCGGAGTCAGGGAGGATGGCTCACGTCTGTGTTCTGGCCTCTCTGACTCCGAGAGTGGTCCAAACATACTTTATGGTGTCCCTTGTGCCGGCCAAACTTTGCTGGCTTAGCTTATGCTGGCCTAACTCATTTTAGGGTTGCGCCCTATATCAATGCACTCCTACAACTTCGGCAAAAAAAAGTGATGTTTGAAGTTTCAGTTTCAATGCTGAGAGCCAAGATGGTGTAGTGCAGTGGTCTCCAAGCCTCAGACCACGGTGTATGGGGAAAGCTGTCCCCGTTCCAGCTAGCACTGAGAGTTCCATTGCGCTGCCACTTCTCCTGGCACTCATGCTGCAGAGAGAGACACTTGGTACCTGGATTTCTGGGAAGATGCAACTGCTCAAGAGTGTCTCTCTGTGCAGTGTGTGTGCCAGGAGAAGCAGTACCATGATGGAACTCTCATTTTGCTCACAGTGGGGATGGCTTTCCCCATACACTGGATCTTGCTCACAGGCTGGCGTTTGGAGGTAGCTGGTACAGTCACTCTGGAGTAGGATTTAGACCTGGAAGATCCAGGATCAAATCCAAGCTCAGCCATGAAGCTTCCTGGATGACCTTGGGCCAGGTACTCTCTCTCAGCCTCACCTACCTCAAAAGGTTGTTGAAAGGAAGGAACGATGTACACCACTCTGAGCTCCTTAGAGGATTGATGCTCTAAAAATGTGAAAAATAAATAAATTTCCCCAAATCCAGAAATTATACAAAAAGTTCAATTATTTTTAAGAGCATGGCAGATTTTAAAACATTGCATTTGCCAAATTCTTGCTTACAATGAATTTATGCCACATGTTTTCCCAGCTTATGACCATTTTCTTGATAATTCCTATGCAAATATATTGTTATCGCCATGCACTGGTGAAAGAACCCAGAAGCAATTCAGGGCAACAGAACAGTTAGAATCCTGCATTCTGATTGGAGCGATCAGTGTTTAAACACATGCTTAGTCATAAACTCATTTGCTATCCTTGGGTCTGCCACTATCTTTCAGCAGAACTTACCTCAGGGTTGTTGAACAGATAAAATTGGACAGGGTAATAGCATTGGACAGGGTAATAGCATCCAGTGTCCTGAGCACTTCTTGGACAAAGGATAGTGTAAAAAAAATAATACTAGGAAGGAAACTAGTTTCAAGGCATTTCCATTAACAGGAACATTATCTCAGCAATGGACATGAAACTCTTTGAACACACTAGAAACATTATATAAATGCTAAGTATTATTGATTGCAGAGTTCCCTTATCTACACTATACACACAATATGAGAATCTTATCCCACAAATAAATGGACCTCTGACACAAACCATTCACTTCCCTTTTACAAGTTACCAGAATTATAGATGCAAAGATCCTGTAACCACACACAACAGTCTCCATTATCAAGGGATTTCTCCAGAAACTGTTGTCAATGGTCCAGCCATAATCCCTGATACTGAGTCAATACCCTGTGGCCATGGCCCCAAGCCATGCTTTGTCTGGTTTTTAATCCATATATTAGCTGTACCATTCTCAGCTTCTTTCTATTTGCTTTCCAAGATCAAGTCACACAGACTTTAACAATGCTTCAAGAAAACTTATTTTTAGGAAGGAATAACATAAGTCTCCAGCCACTCAGCTGCTTTCCAGTAATCAGTCATTAACCAACCTACTTGTTTTCCCAAGGTTGTGTCCAGACCATTTCCCTTTATTTCACCCTTAGTCACCATCCCTTCTTTTTAGCTCTACAATGGCATCTCTTTTTGTAAGTGTCCTACACAGTACAGACACTAACCTACAGTGAATAGGTATGTCCGGATATGGAGTACTAGCATAAGATTGAGCAGTGATACGATATAGCTTTAAATTTTCAAAATTGTTTGTCCCCATGTTCTCAGAATATTGTCAAGGAGGGTAGGGATAGTGTTTTTATTTTATTAAGAAGTGCCTGGGTTGATGTCACTGTTGGATTTCCCTAGCCACCACTCCACAGTGCTAGCAGCCACCAGCAGGGGAACACACAACATTATGAGATCAGGACACTGATAAATTGTATGAGGTCTTATGGAGGTGGAACCAAACACGACTGTCATTTTTGAGGGCTGCCAAATGTGCAAGTCATTTTAGATAGAGAGCAATGGGAACAGTCTGCAACTGTTTGTTGCTGAGGCACAAAAGAAACATACTGTCTTAAAATTATGAAGGGATTCAACCTCTATGATTCTAACTGGGCACACTGAAAAGAGGAGTGGAGCAAGAGAGCAACCATCATTGCCAAAGATTATTTTTACCTAAAGCAAACCACTTGTTAGCTTTACGTTGTAGCACCCGCTCCAGGATGACATGGGTCATTTTTCTGCAACCTGTGAGCATGTTCCAATTCACCTCCAAGTACAAATATGAGCTACAAGACATATTGCAGCTTGGTGTCTTATTGGTGCAAAGATGCCTAAATACACTTTACTGCAAACATAAAGAGATGTGTGTGCAAACTGGTGGTCGGATCCACCATATTTGTGCAAAAGCAGTTTGAAAGCATCAGGACTAGCTGAAATAGCAGCTAGTAGAAACACTCAATTCCCAGTGTATTTAAGCACATGAGAATGGAACAACAGTCCCTACACTATGTGTATGAGAAGCACAGTATTATAATGGCTAAGAGACTGAACCGTGAAATGGAACTTCCTTGGTTTGAATCTTGTTTCTACCATGAACTCACTAAGCAACCTTGGACAAGCTAGTCACTCATCTTCAGCTGCAGTACAGGGCCAACACTATGTACCTTACAAGGGTGACTTCATGACAATACACGGAAAGTGTTTTGCTAAAAAAAAAAAACCACTATACAGCACAAAAGTATCATTATGGGTAGATGATCCCTTATCCGGACATCCAAAATCCAAACTATTTCTAAATCCAGACACCTTTGCCCAAAACTTTTTTTAAAAACTCTCTGTAGAAACAAGGTCTTGGGCTCATTCTCAGGTACAGGCAGTAAGTTCTATTCTCTGTTCTGTGGTGTGTGCCTATACAGACACTATTGAAAAATGTCAAGAAGGCCTCAGACACCTAAAGGGGTAACAGTGATATACTTCTCATTATATTTATGCAAGTATTCTAAAATCCAAACACCTTTCCATCCCAAGCACTCCGGGTAAGGGATAATCAACCTGTATTATTATTATTATTATTATTATTATTATTATTATTATTATTATTATTATTATTACACAACACCACCACTGTACATGGTGCTTTACAGAACAATGTAAGTCATGCACGAGTCCTTGCCCCCAAAACTTAAAATTTGAAGACAATAATGGACAAGAAGGAGGGAGAGACAAGGGATGAATGCAAGCAAACACAGTTAACATAATGAGGTTTGAGTTCAGTTGTGGATGAGAGCTAAGGGATATCCTTGTTTTATGTAGCATTTGGCTGACTTGAAGAGAAATGTGTAAGTATTTTAGAAGGAGCTCCAGGAATAAATCACAAGACTTCTGTGAAAATAGGTTCACTCTGGCCTTGGGTGTGTGGTCAAGCGACCTGCTTATCTTCTATCTGGGACAACGTGTCAGTGAGGACTTTGGAGTGCCTGAAGTGAAAGAATAATCCAAACTTATCCATCACAGGCACAAAATGAGGCATGGCCTACACACGCAACAGAATGAGGTGGTGGAGAGAAATGTTCCACTTGCAAAGAGCGAACCGTTTTACGACTATTTCCGCACACATAAACCCAGAATCTGGGCTGTACTGAGAAATATTTGGAACACGATAAAGAGTTTCAGCAATTAGCCAGTGGATAATCAGAAAACCCCCCAATAACTTCTGAATTCTATTAGCTTAGGTCTTAGAACCCATCCCTTCTTCCTTTAATTTTAGCCATTTAGTACTATCCCATCTCCAACTGCCTCCATTCTTACAAGAAAGGACAGACCCAGCCTGTCGAATTGGACCTACCAGCAGAATGTGCATTACACTAGCAGAAGCATCAGGATTCAGCCAGAAGTTCTTGGATCCAGTGCATGATGTTGTTGTGCTTGCCAAAGCCACTGGCAAGTGCAAGAAGGCTGGCAGCACAATTGCTGGCAGCCATATGCACTTGCCAGAGGTGAGGACACTGCATGGATTCCAGGTAAGGCAGCAGTGTGTGAGGGAGTGGAAGACATGGGGGCATTTCTGGGCAGGGAGGAGGTGGGAAGGAGTGGATCTGGAAGGAATTGTGCAGATCCCTTATCCCCTCTTTTTAAAACCTCCCCACTCTTTTTCTTGCCTCAGACATACACGCAAACCAACACTCATAGAAACAGGCAGCACAACACTCAGTCCAGCTTGAGATTCTCCAAATGCACTCAACCCACAAGTTACTTCCAGCTGACTAAAAGCTCCTGACTAAAAGCGCTGGGTACTTTCCCTACCCTCCTAGGTCTCCCTCTCTCAATTAAAGCTGCCAGCTGCTTTCTTCTCATTCTTCCCCTATACCACAGCATCGATCTCAGACCAAGTACACTGTCCATTCAGGAAAGCATCTAATCTTTTCTCTGGGGAAATATCAACAGATCATGCCTGACTATTAGCAAACAATCAGCTTAACAAAGTATAACCCTAACACATCCTCTTCCTAGAGGATCTGTTCCTTAAAGCAAATTCTACATAGTACTACAAATTCTACATAGTACTCAGTCCCTGAAAAAGAAATGGACAGGTTAACCAAAATGTAAGCATTCCTATCATCTACTGGTTGATTACGCCTTATCCAGAATTCCAAAATCCAGAATGCTCCAAAATCCAGAATTTTGATCTGACATTATCTTGACTGCCGGCTGGCATGCATTCGTAACAGAACAAGAAATCATGGTTCAATGTTACAAACTGTTTCATGCACAAACTATTACAAATATTGTATAAAATTACCTTCAGGTATGCATATAAGGTGTATATGAAACAAATGCCTTTCATGTTTAGACATGGGTCTCATCCCCCAATATATCTCATTATATTTATGCAAAAATTCCAAAATCCAGAAGAATTAGAAATCCAGAACACTTCCAATCCCAAGCATTCTGGATAAGTGATATTCAACCTGCATAAATGCTTTCCCCCACTCTGGAGAAGCATCCCCAGATCACCACTATTAAGGCACACATATGCCACTAAATGCCAACCTAGCAGTTCGAAAACACCTAAATGCAAGTAGATCAATAGGGACCACTTCGGTGGGAAGGTAAGGCGTTCCGTGCGCTACGGCGTAGAGTCATGCCGGCCACATGACCACGGAAGCTTGTCCTCGGACAAAAACGCCAGCTCTACAGGCTTAGAAACAGAGATGAGCACCGCCCCCTATAGTCAGTCATGACTAGACCATTCGGTTGTGGGGAAACCTTTACCTTTATACCCCTAACAAAAACCGATTGTTTCAGTATGAGGTCTAGTCCACCCTCGTTTACATAAGACATTTACATCGTTTACATCTCTCCAGCATTCCATTATTTCTCAGATGTTCTAAAACTCACATTAAAATGTATTAGCTTTAATAGTCAACCTCTCCCCAATACACCATTACTTAGCCAGGATTTCTAAGGTGAATGGTGTTTCAAGGTAGGTAACAAAAGGCCACAAGAAAGTTTCAATGTGTCATCAAAACTCTATCTAAGAAGGAAAAAGCTCTAGTGAAGGCATCTTCATTAACAACTTGCTTTTGGTTTCAGGTTTTTTAAAGTATGCATTTTCCTACCTTTAAACACTATTCAGTGGTCTATGCTCTGATGTCAGCACATTCAGCAGCAAGGCTGTTCTTTTTGCTATTCGGATTATGTGGAAAATCTAATCAATTACAAAATGTATTCCTAAACATTCAAAATACCTATCAACCCTCAGTTGTAAGGATGTTATCAAAACTCTTAGAAAATGTTAGTGCTCTCTCTCTCTCTCTCTCTCTCTCTCTCTCTCTCTCTCTCTCTCTC
>JAJKFI010000035.1:4054451-4104645 GCA_029204185.1 Lerista edwardsae | reverse complement strand
CTCTCTCTCTCTCTCTCTCTCTCTCTCTCTCTCTCTCTCTCTCTCTCACACACACACACACACACACACACACACACACACACACACACTGGGCAAGTCTCTCTGTTGATATCATCCCTTATCCTGATCCCTCTTCTATAAAGATAATTTTTGTGACCTAGCTTGTGCCAACATTGAAATGGGCCTTTCTCCTCTAAATCTTTTGTTACTGTAACTTCATCCAACTTTTTCTTAATTCAAGGAATTCTAACTAGTCTCACTGATAAGGCAACTGATTAGACAACAGCATACCCCATTCAAACTAGAGAGAAAGTTTGTTCTCAACAGGCACCATTCCATTCTCAAATCATTCTTCTTTGTTCTGTGAAGAACGGCCCAGTTCTTGCAGCAATTCCCAGCAGTTGGCAAAGGATATCTAGCCAATGAAGGTAACGTAAAAGGCCTAATCAACTTGACTCTCAGTGAAGAGTTCCCCTTTTTTGGCACCTCAGAATGCCCATTTCAGATCTGCACCCTCTTCTTTCTGCCACTCCTGACCCACTGGCTCAAACTGCTGATGAACACCTGAAGAAACCCTCCCTGGATCCCACTAATCTAAACAACTTTCGGCCAGTCTCAAACATCCCATTTCTGGGCAATGAGCGGGTGGTGGCGTCCCAGCTGCAGAGGGTACTGGAGGAAACGGATTATCTGGACCCATTCCAATCTGGCTTCAGGCCGGGGTTCGGGACGGAGACTGCCTTGGTCGCCTTGGTGGATGACCTATGCTGAGGAATGGACAGGGGGAGTGCGTCCCTGTTAGTCCTGCTGGACCTCTCGGTGGCCTTCAACACCATCAATCATGGTGTACTTCTGGGTCAGCTGGCTGGGCTGGGGCTTGGAGGCACTGTTCTGCAGTGTTTCCGCTCCTTCCTGGCTGACAGATCCCAGAAGGTGGTGCTGGGAGACGCTTGTTCGGCACCCCATCCTCTTAAGTTTGGGGTGCCACAAGGGTCTATCTTATCCCCCATGCTCTCTAACATCTACATGAAGCCGCTAGGAGAGGTCATCCGGGGGTTTGGAGTGGGGTGCCATCAATATGCTGATGACACCCAGCTCTATCTCTCCTTTCCCCCTGATGCTGAGGAGGCGATTGAGGTTCTGGATCACTGTCTGGAGGCAGTTGGGGGCTGGATGTTGGCGAACAAGCTGAAATTAAATCCGGATAAGGCAGAGGTGCTCTTGGTCCGGAAATCCACAGCTCGGGTATTGGACTATCGTCCTGCTCTGAATGGGGTTGCACTCCCTCTGAAGGAGCAGGTCCGCAGCTTGGGGGTTCTCCTGGATCCACAGCTACACCTGGAGTCCCAGGTGGCGGAGGTGGCTAGGGGATCCTTTGCTCAGCTTCGGCTGATCCGCCAGCTGCGACTGTACCTGAGCTGCGCAGACCTGGCCACAGTGACCCATGCCCTAGTGACATCTAGATTAGATTATTGCAATGCGCTCTATGTGGGGCTGGGACAGTCCGGAAATTACAACTAGTACAGAACACGGCTGCTTGTGTGGTTGCTGGAGCACATTGGTTTGACTCTGTGGAGCTGTTGCTTCGGCAACTACACTGGCTGCCGGTTCTTTTCCGGGCCCGATTCAAAGTGCTGGTTTTGACCTTTAAAGCCCTTTATGGCTCGGACCCGGGGTATCTGAGGGACCGCCTCCTCCCATATAATCCTACCCGTGCTCTGAGGTCATCGGGGGGGGGGCTTTTGACTGTGCCGCCACCAGGAGAAGTGAGAGGGGTGGCGGCCAGTAAGAGAGCCTTCTCGGCGGTGGCACCCCAACTTTGGAATACCCTCCCCTTAGAACTGCTAAGGACTGCTCCCTCTTTGGCGGTATTTCGGCGGGGGCTGAAGACCTTTTTGTTTCAGCAGGATTTTAGTTATTATTATTATTATTTATTAAATTTATACCCCGCCTTTCTGCCCGAAGGCACCCAAGGCAGCATTACAAAGTTAAAACACAATAAAATAATTACATAATAGTTAAAAGACAATAATTAAAAACAATATTAAAAAATAAAATGTAAAACAGCCAATCCCATGGATCATAAAATATACAAAAGTATAAAAAAGGATGCAAAAACCAGCCAGCCTGTCAGCAACTAAAAGCCTGCTGTGGACAGGACTCTCTGGAGTGTGAGACCTGCTGCTTGCCCGCTCGACCCTTGCCCAGCATGGCTAATTAGAGCTGCCCGGGAAGGGCTGGCCGAGTGGACGGGGAGGGTGGTGAATTCATCTCTAAGGGAGGGGGTGCTGCCGCCTGCTTTGAAGCAGGCGATAGTTCGCCCCCTCTTGAAGAAACCCTCCCTGTTGTTGTTGTTGACAGGCTGGCTGGTTTTTGCATCCTCTTTTTATACTTTTGTATACTTTATGATCCACGGGGTTCGCTGTTCCAAATTTTTAATTGTTTTAATACTGTTTTTACTATTGTTTCTTAACTATTGTTTTAACTATTGTTTTTTAACTATTATATAATGGTTTTATTGTATTTTAATTTGTTGTAATGCCACCTTGGGTGCCTTCAGGCAGAAAGGTGGGGTATAAATTTAATTAATAAATAAACAATAAACAATAAATAATAACAACACTTGAACCTCCTTGAACACGTCTTTTCCCCCCTGGAATGCATTCTGCTGAACCAGCAAAGTTAATCAACTTGGGGTGGCTGCCAGCAACTCTTTCCACTATCCCCAACACTTACACAGAGGATCTCACACTGGAACAGATAAGCTTCCTTTCATAAGCCTTTGCCTCCATAATTAATGGGTTTCCAAATTACTCTCATTAGAATGCTCTGCCTCTAGTATACACCAATTGCAATGGCATTACCCCACCCATTAAGGCCTCTGTAAGATGCAAATGGACATGGTGGCGCAGCGAGTTAATCCGCTGTTGCTGGGCTTTCCGACCGCAAGGTTGGGAGTTCAAGACTGCGTGACGGAGTGAGCTTGTCCCAGCTCCTGCCAACCTAGCAGTTCGAAAGCACCTAAATGCAAGTAGATAAACAGGGACCACTTCGGTGGGAAGGTAACGGCGTTCCATGTGCTGTGGTGTAGAGTCATGCCGGCCACATGACCACGGAAACTTGTCCTCAGACAAAACATCGGCTCTACAGGCTTTGAAATGGAGATGAGCACCGCCCCCTACAGTCAGTCATGACTAGACCATCCGGGTCGTGGGGAAACCTTTACCTTTTAAAGATGCAAATGGGCTAAAAAGGGCTATAAAGGGGTTTCCCTCACCCATGGTTCCAGGCTGCAGTCAGCCGCCTTCTCCTGGCACAAAGCCCTCCAATGCATGCTGCCACATTTGCATTCCAACTGCTCTCCCTTTCCCTTGCAGCTTTCTTATCATTTCAGCCACTCCTCTGGCTTTTGTTTTCATCTGTGCTGCAAGCTCCAAGATAGGCAAAACCTGATGATTTTCAGCTACCAATTAGAACAGTGGTTCTCAAACTTTTTAGTACCAGGACCTACTTTTTAGAATGACCATCTGTCTGGGACCCACCAGAAGTAATATCATGGCTGGAAATGCCATCATTGTGACACCATAACCTGCTGCTTTCCTGATAATGCGGCAGTAAGTCAATTATTTCTCAGCCATTTTCCAATAGCAAAGTGAATCAGAAAGGAAAAAAGCCTGCTTACAGTCGTGACACAAGCAAAACAACCACACAGACCTCCCCCTTTCCAGCACCCCATCTTCCCATATTTTCAATATGGCTGCTCTAGGTGCTTCTCAACCCACTTGAAACTGGCTCGCGACCCACTGGTGGGTCCTGACCCACAGTTTGGGAACCACTGGATTAGAATATTCCATGCTCATCAGTTGTTTAGCCACATGGTGGAGCCCCTCAGCCAGTTCTGACTGGGGTCTCTGCAAGCTAGTGTCCTTGTAGATACCAATCAATTGAGTGTGTCACCTCTTCAGGGACAGCCTCCAAGCCCTCCTTCATGGTATGCTTTAAAGGTATCAACATTTCCACTGATGCAAATCTTCCAATTTCTATCCAACACAGCTCCATATTTTGCTGAAAGAAACTGGAACATGCCAGAAGTGTCATTTCCCTTGTCAACGTTTAGCTTCACAACTCACCAAAAACACGCTGGTGGGTCCCGACCCACAATTGGGAACCAATGGACTCTAGGCAGCTTTCACTCCAGCTAACTTCATCTTGACACTCAGCTCTCTAGTTCCATGTCCAAATCCAAGGTTCTAATTACTGTCTTAAATCCCCCTCCCATGCAGCATTGACCACACCCTGAATGTAAACTGCCCATGAAGAAAATACTACCTTAAACCCTAACCATTAGCTCTCACTAAAAAAAAATCAGAATATGAGCTTACCATCCCTACTATTAGTAAGTGAGCAGCTTAATCAAGGACAGTCACTGAACAAACATATAATAATACATTTTATATTATTTATATTATAATGGAGAATATAGCATCCATTATACATGCAGCGGTTTGAAGGGGTAGAGGAGGTTGGCACAGGAATGGCAGCAGTTGTAAAAGAGAGAGTGACTGGAGAGTATCATGAAACAGCAGGTAGGGGGCAGATCTAAAGCAGCCTCTGCTCCTCATTTCCCCACCAGTACGTCCACATATCCTTACCTACAGCTTGACATGGGGCAAAAGTTGTCCTGGTGACTACAGTAGATAGTTACAGAAGGTGTTGGAGAGAGAGAAAGTAAAGCAGGCATAATGCCCACCTTTTAATGGGATAACTGGGAAGAGTTCTCACTACCAATATTCAAAGCTAGAGAGCCTAGACAGGCCACTTTAGGAATACCTTCCTTCCCAGGTTAACAGGGCGTCCCAAAATACAGAGAGTCCTCTTTTAAACTGTGGTGGAATATGAGCTGTCTGGGAGATATGACAATGCATCCTCATTGGATGTGAGACTAGACAGGTAAAAGCTACAGGAAGTTGTATGGGAAAATGCAGATTACCCCAGGGGGCAGTGGATGGTGCCAACAGTGGTCCTTGGTGCAAGAAAGTGCAGGATTAACACCAGGGAAGTAGCAGAGGCTGGGCTGCAGAGCTGTAGCCACTTAGGAGCTTTTAGCAGGGATATAAGGAGCACCTGAGGAAAGAGAAGCTGTGGGTTGTAGTTCTGGAGATAGTGGTGGAAGTTTTGCTGACATATTGGACTGAACTACTGACTGGACAATGGACTGGCATGGTGAACTGATACATGGACTGGCTTGACTAATTGACAAATGACTAAGGACTATTGGACTGAGGACTGGCCATTATTGAAGGACACTTGCTCTGAAGCTCCAGGAGGAGACCTGTGGCCTAAAGGGCAAGCCACTGGATGGGGCGAGCTCTCTGTTGGTGCTGGGGTCTGGTAGTTTGTAGATATTGCCTGGACTGTCTGTATCTGGGTGACTAAGTAGCCTAAGCGGGCATAGCATTTGGGAGGAAAGTTTGGAGCAGGGGCTTTGGGAAGACATAAGTTTATCTAAAGGCTAGAGCAGTGTTATTCATACTGTAGGTCAGGACCCACTTGGTGGGTCATGACCTGATGTCAGGTGGGTCAAGGAAAGCTAGGAGCAGCCATATTGGAAACTGCAGACCTTACTCTTGTTATACTCCTTTTTTGAGTGTTAATAGTCTTAATTGTCAAGTGAAGGTTTTTGAAAATTTTATTTTTAATTCAGTGCTTTTACATCATATTTTTGTCCTAATCCTTGCTTTCTGTTAGAGATGTTTCATGGTTGTACAATTGCTGCAGTCCAAGAATGCCAATTTGCATTTCAGGAGTATCATTTTATTATGTTACAATGACAGCACTTCCTGCTTGATGATGTCACTTCCTGCCACAGCATCACATCCAGGTTAATGACATCACTCTGGTGGGTCCCAACACAAATGTCATTCTGAAAAGTGGGTCCTGATCTAAGAAGTTTGAATACCACTGGGCAAGAGAAAAACAATGGAGAGTAAAATGCCAGGATAAAAACAATAAAATGCAGTATTGATAAAAAGGGGTAGCAATGCTTGGCAGGGATATTCAAATATAAGCAAGAAATAAAACAAGAATCTGATATGATGACTCTGGGTACTTTCCCTACCCTACTTTCTCATGCTGTTCCATGTTTCTGGTCCTTATATTATACCCACTCTCCACTAGGCTGGGTTGGTAAGCCCTCCATGAAGTATATGTGCTTTCAATGCCGGAGCTGGGCTTGCTATACCGTGCAGGATTGGATACCTGCAACAATGTGGATTTCTTGCTCCTGGGAATCAGGTGGGCTTTGAGTTGGTTCAGAGCCAAGTTCTTTTTTTAACTGGTCAGTAATGGCTACTCCCACTGGATGACTCTTTGGCTCCCTCAGGATGCTGAGGCATTAGAGAAGCCTCTGACGTGATAAAGATTCAAAACTGGTGGGAAAAGAGGCAAGAAAAAGGAGAGGGGAAATGCTTTTCATCACAGAAGTTGCAGAAGTTGAAAAAGTGACTGGTGAAATGAACACTGAGTTGTGAAGATAGCAGTTGCTTCCTCTCTTTGTTCACACCTTTTAAGCATACATGCATGAACTGAGGGCCCAATCATATCCATCTTTCTAGCACCGATGCAGTGGCAATGCAGTCTCGAGGTAAGGGAACAAACATCATTTTACCTTAAGGAGGCCTCAATGACTGCATTCCCACCAAAGGATGCAGCACACACCCTGTTGGCACACTCCATTAGGGCTGGAAAGTTGGATAGGATTTGGGCCTGTTAGCAAGAGTAACTCACTATAAAGGACACGTAATAGCTGCTCTCTAAAGTTCCCAAGATCCATGTGTCAGGTTACAACAACAGGATTCATGACCCATCTTAGAGAGTAAAGCCCTACTGTAGTGAAATCTTTAAGAAAACAGCAACTTTATTCTAATTGTAACAATTCTTGCAGAGGTACTATTTTTAAATACAAAATTATTCAATTCCAAGCAAGTTCAAAATTTACACTCTACTGAAGGTTATTGTATGAAAAATGTTGTCCAAGTATTTTGCACATATTGTATTCAAAATGCTGTCAAGGCAATAGGCTAATAGCAAGGACACTGTAGTATGAAACATGTTATAAGAACTCCAAAGTTGTTACACAAAACTCACTGTCATGTGAGCTTTGGGAATATCCTTCACTGGTCTCATTTCAAGAGAGGGCTGCGTTCTCAAGTAGGCTCCAGTCTTCTCTTGAATAGAGCTAATAAGAACCAGTACTCTTTCCCATTTCTAGAGATTTATCTTCCCTTATAAAATAGACATTTGATAAATGGCTGGTGATCCAAGGAAGTGGTGTATCATATTTCCATTATGAGAGCTCTAAATGATTAATGAAAGTGGAAAAATGTGCAAGGTTGTACCTTGCTACTTCTATTTCAATATATTTATAACATCTTTAAATAGCATATCAAGCAAAGACATTGAATACAATTGTCTTTGTAGCTATGCCATACAATGAACAAAGAACTTTTACCTAAATAATACTACAGATATTCCTCAACAAAAGTTAGTGGGCAGTGCTCTAGACACAAACACATAAAGAAACCAGTCCTTTTACTTGTTTAATTGAATTTGCAACCTTATAATAAGCCACAATCTCTTGGTGAAACTTGGACTGTATATCATTCAGTGTCTATAATCCTTTTCAGTTAGTTTATTTATATCTGTGCATTACAAGTGAAGGAGGCAGTCAAGCTCAATGCAATTTACAAAGCACTAAAGCTGGTGTTCTTCAATGGAGTCATACACCTCAAGTACACTTACTTGGAATTCACAATGATTTTAACAGGACTAGTTCCTAGTAAAGATCACAAATTAAAAATACAACACCAACCATACTTACCAAGAATACATCTAAACGGACTGCTTTGGATCAGACAGTTAGGCTGTAATCCCAAACAAATGTAGGGCACACTTCAGCCCTAAATTTAAGTGCATGCCCACTGGAACAGGTGAACTTTGGCTCGGTCATGCTCTTGTGCATAAGTTTTACTGAATCAATGAACTTGCTTCCATGTATGCTATCACCTGTAATACTGTAAATAAGGCTACATTATGCAACCAAAAAGGCATATTCATGGAGCCATTTTTAGATAAGTACTTGCATGACAATGGTTTTGGTTTAATAAAATAAGAATCCTAGCATTCAAACTTGCCATCTTAAAAATTTGCCTGCCTCAAAGCAAATGATGCAATAACCTTTTTCTTGCACAACAGCTCCTTCCAGTATGTTCATCATATTCATTCTAAGCCAATCAGTAACATGAAGCACAATCTTATGCATATTGACTAAGAAGTTAGTCTCAAAGTTCAGTTGAACTTTCTCTCTAACAAATATATTTAGGACTGCATCATTACATGGGAGCAAGCCCCACTAAACACAGTTGGCCTTACAGCCAAGTAAATCTGCTGAGGGTCACCCTATAAGATTCTAGCAGTATACATCAACACAGAGGAGATTATATTCCATCTTAATTTTGTTATTGTAAACACCTTTCAGCCAAACTGTTGGAATGATAACAGAAAAAGCTTTCATTATATATTCATTTGTTTTCTTCTAGCTGCATTGGAATACCGGGTTCACCCAGAAGTTAAAACACTTTTAAATCAATAGAAGAGAGTTGACTACAAGCAAAACAATGGAACTCAAGTGTGCTTCACTTTGGCTAGATCATTTGTTTCTCACATTCTCCTGAATGATGGGTTTGAAGGAAGGCAGAAATTAAAAAAAATGCTAGGGTTGATTTAGCTGAAGAACAATTGAAAAGGGAAATAAAGACTTAAGCCACAATTGATTCACACCAGGGCTCATGAGTTCTGAAACCTGTTTTCAATATGGGGACAGTACCCTGAAATATGTGCGGTACTTTCAGAAACATCTCTGACCATGTGCCAAGTACCCTTACCTCATTACTGTCCTCGCTATGGATTAGAGAGCCAGGCTTCTCAGTAAATATGACTTCCTTCAGGCAGTCTTGAACAAGGAGGTTCAACCCCAACCCACTCAGAGGAGTGGGTCTTTGGAAATCATGTAGCTTATGAGATGCACCTCTAAACTAGCCATACAAGTGTTGCTTAGAAATAACAGAAATTAAGTTTTTTTTTTCCCCCACACTGGACTTTTTATCCTGTTCCGTAAGAACATCTTATGACTTCTGGGTAATGATCCTCCATTCAACTGTTTGTTAATAGCCAAGGATTATGACTGGAGATTTTCTCAATGAGAGCTGTTACATGTTTTTCCTAAATAGGCAATTTATCTGCGTGGGGAGGGCATGAGAGCAGTGCTCTGCAGGCAGAGGTAAGAAGAGACAGAGAACAAGAGACATAGAGTGGGAGCTTAGGTGGGCTGAAACATGGCAGGCTAGAGGGGTCTACACAACAGCTATCTGGAAATCCGATGCAGGCACAGTAGTTTTGCTGCCAACTGAAGGAGCACATCTGTATGCACCAATACTGTGTTTTTTTAAAAATCAAAGTGTTTCAAAACAGTGATATTTATTTAACTCAGAAGTAAGCCCATTGTGACTTAGGTTCACAGCCTAATTTACTCCCCGTGAACAAACACCTCTATTTATAAGTAGCATCTCCAGTGTTTCCTCTCTCCCAAAGGAAAGGAAATGATACTAGCTCTCCTGAACTTCTCATCATTCACAGAAGTCGGGCATACAAACATTTATGAAGTGATAGAGGGGGTATGTGGGAGACCTCTAATGGCGATGTGCTGCATGGGTTTGCTTGTTTAGCTTTATACATTGGAGAAGAGACACTCAGCAGTGCACTAGGTTAGTGCTACTTGTATAGATATAGTACAGTGCATGTTATCTAACATACCATACCCAAGTGCTATACTATGTGCGGTGACAAATACACGCAAAAGGTAACTTTTGCCATTATTTACATGTTAGAAGTTTGTGTACTTATTTTTTTAAGTTACGCTTTTCACTGGAAAACGGTTCAGCCCCGAAACTCCCAACTCCAGCCAGGAAAAGCAAATGCAGGCAAAGCATTTGCTTCCAAGCAAAATTCAGTTCCACTCCTCTCCTCTCTCGCAGCGTGGCCACCCCTTTTTGCTCCCTGGAGTGGGCAGCATCCCTCGCTATGCCTCTGGAACCGCTCCACCTCCCCTTCTCAGGTACCCTCTTTTCTGGCTTCGCCTCGAGCTCTCCAAGCCCCCACCGCCGCCCCCCCCTACAGCTCTGGCAGGGCTGCCCGCGCGCCTCACCTGGCAGAGGAGGGGGGAGCGACCTCTCGGCGAGGGGAGCCGCGCGCTCACTGGGACGTACCAAACTTGCCGGGCGCCTTTGGCAGCGGCGCGAGCAGCAGTCGCGACGCCACCTCCCCGCTGGCTGGCTTTCTTTTGCTCTCTGGCGCGTGCCCGCTCCAGAGCGGCACACCCCGCCCAACCTCCCTTCCCTTGACTGGGACAGTCGCGCTCTCACGTGATCAGCTCCGGCTGGCTGTAGCGGGGCGCGGGGGGGGGAGGAGGATGCTGCTCTTCAGAGAGGATTATGGGCTGTGCGTGCCACGGGGCCCGAAGGGCGTATAATTCCCCTCACTCACCTGCTTCTTTGGCCGCACTGCACGGAGTAATTTGTGAGTGATGGGCCGATCGAGCATAACACTTGTACATATCGATCATCTCTTTGCTCCTGTGTATGTAACAACATTATACACCTGCTGACTTAGCGCCTCTGCGTGTAGCAGACATTTAGGTTGCAATCTTAGTTGGACGTAGGCCCCCGTTGAATTGACTTTTACTTCCTTATGAGTCAATCTGCCCAGAAATGCGTTGGAGGCGGGCAAGCTTTTTCATCAAGGCCATCACTTGTTCAATTTCTGTATGACAGGCTGTGTTTAAAAGCACTGGAGTGAGTCCACTAAAAGAGTTAGCAATCCTATCTAGCATAATGTGAGATGAAAAGCTTTTTTTCTGCTTATAGTCCCAACCAGCTTCCTTTACTAAATTTTTGCTGGTGCTAGGTTGGTGGGTCCCTGAGGCAGCAGGCCAAATGCTGTCTCCTCCGCTTGGTGATGGGCCAGAGGCCAAACTCTGCTCCTCCCACCCTCTGAATTGAGGAGAACAAAACAGGACGCATGGAGGAAAGGAAACACTCTAGCTTAGAGAAGAGACACTCTAGCTTAGCCCATCACCATCCCTCTTCTGCTTTTGTCCGTTTTTTCCATTTATGAACCACAAAGTGGAAGGAGGTGGCATCCCTGTTGGTCTGCTGCTCGCCGCAGCCATCTCAGTTTACTTCATGGATGGGCCAAGCCTAAACTGCTGCTGTTGGAGGGAAACTTGGGAACCTTCCAGGCTGATTCCTGTAGCAGAAGAAAATGTTGAATTCATGGCACATACTGCCCAGATTTATTGAAGGGTACCTGGAAGTAAATCCCACTGAACATACTTTACCATAAGGATGCATAAGATTGTAGCTTGTGTAGCTGCCATCTTCAATTCAACACATGAGAGAGAAATTAAACATATGATGCTTTCTCCAAGATAAAGGTCCAGGATTGGGGAAAGCATCACCACCTGGATGACTGCTTCTCCCACAATGATAAAAGCATAGGAGCAGAAATGAACGGGTCAATTTCATAGGATAGTTCATGTAGAGCAATTGCCATGCTGAATCTATTTAACTGGAAATATTTCCAACTTGCTTTCACATGAATGTGTTTGGGGCCCAGCTGCAAGCTGTTGAGGTATCTGATATTCCTGCACATTTGTATTACTATGACTAATAACCAGTGAGCATGAAAAGTCATTTTTGTGTAATACAGCACATTCACAGCTGGACGTATGGCCTCACAAAATTTATTTTGCCTACTTAAAAGCAGTTTAAAGATAAATTTAAAGTAAAAAAAAAAAAGACTAACGTGCCCACTAATGAAAGACCATTAAAAATGAGGATGTCACTCCTGGGTACCACACGTTGCTCCAGGCAAGTACAGGGGAGTGTCATGTGCCACATGGGGTGCAACACCCACCTAGAGCAATGCCCACACTGGTGACACCGCTGCTTGTCAAGTTCCTGCTTGAAGACCTCCAGTGAAGCAGAACCCACCCCTCAGTAATCAGTTGTCTTGAAAGGTATAAAATGTTTGCTAGATTTCTGAATTTTAATGCATATCTGACTTTTAAAAACAAAAAAAACTCCAAACAGAATTTTTGAGAGAAAACCTGTCTTCATTCATCAATGAATATCTATATTCATTTGCTTTATCCAGTGACAGACCTGGACTTTTTACCCACTCTACTAAACTGATTGGTGCCCTCACATTTTTCTATTTAAAACAATGAAAGAAGAAAGTAACCATAAAGGGAAGTTTTCAAGTGTGTCTTATCAACTAGAAGCAGGATTTTTATTCCAATTTTCCATTTTACCTTGCAGCACACCAACTGCCCAATCCCATGCATCTCTACTCAGGAGTAAGTCCCATTAAGTTCAATGGAACCTACTACCAGCAAGCAGAGCAATCCTATTGGCCCCTTGTGTCGACGCTATGTCATAGCATCAACGCAAGGTGCAGAGCGCCAACATGGGGGCGCTGATCTGCACCCCCACATCAGCGCTCAAGCAACAGGACTGGCACTGCAGGCAGTGCCTGTCCTATTGTGCCCATGCTGAGCCTCTCTTGCTTTGGCTGAAGCCAGCTGGCATGACGGAGGCTTCACGCAGAGGCGGCAGCGGGAATGGCGGTGGGAGGATAGATTGTGGGCGGGATGTGGGCGGGCTTGGGAGGTGGCCATATGGCTGTCTCCTAAGCCCGTTAGAGAGGCCACGTGGCCTTACGAGTAGTAAGGGAGCACTTGTTCCCTTGCCGCGGGGAGGTTCCAGCCTCTCCTAAGCAGCATTGGATATGGCACTGGCCCGTTAGCCTCACCAGTCTGGTGCTGCTTAGGATTGTGCCCTTAGTGTGTATAGGATTGCAGCCTAAGTTACTGAAAGCTTCTGACTTATGAAAATAAGTATGCAAGCAGCAATCCACAGCAGTGCTTGGGCCTAATGAAGCAATACTTTCCCCCAGCATTAGGGTTACCAGCATCATGGGAAGGTGCATATATTCCCCACTATCACCACCATTTCCCAGATTGCATCATGGTTACTTTGTCCTGCAACACTCAAAATCTACTGAGAATCAAACTCACCCTTTATTTGCATAGCACCAGCTTAGATTCAGTTTCTTGATCACTGTAGTGTGTGACAAGGAAACAAACAGATCCAAAAACTAGTTCGTTGTGTTTGCAGTCTATCCTTTCTCAAATGATTTGATGGTGAAGCTTTTGGTCTGCAATCCTACACACCCGCAATTTTCAGTGTTTTCCTTCTCATGGGACACTCCCCTCTGTGGTTGTTGCCTCTTGTGATGTCACTTCCGGCTTCCACAAGACTCTTCTGGGTTCTACAGCTCAACTTACAGGGCAACTGTCTATAGTAATGATGAATTTACTGACCCTCTTCTGCCAGCAAAGAAAGAGGGACAGACAATTCGTTACTTCTAGCAGTTGCTCTACAAGCTGAGCTGCAGAACCTAGAAGAGCTTTTTAGCAATTTTCAACTGCTGTGCTCCCAACTCCTACGCACAATTGTGGACCTTTTACAGCACACTAGTTGAAAATCACTGCTATATACACCCACCTGGGATAAATCCTATAGATTGGAATGGGATTTATTTCTGAGTATATATGTACAGCAGTTTTGCTGCTAGCCTCATAAAATTGCTGTGTGATAGCAGGTTCACACGCATTGACTTGCTTAAAGCTGTCCTTTTGCTCCATAGCTGAGCAGGGATTTCACTTTTATTTTATTTATATCGGAATTTATATACAACCATTATCATTATTCATTTATTTTATTTATTTAATGTATTTTTATTACCGCCTTTCTCCAGATTTCACTGGGCTCAAGGCGGTTTATATGGGCAGGCTGTTCATAAACCCCATTTTTCAATTGGGGTTTTAGCAATTATTGTTCTATGTACCATTCACAGAACCCTCAATTTCTTTAGATGTTTCCCTTTCAATGTGTGGTCATGATCCTGGCTGTACTCTTGCACCTTCTGAGCCTTCACAGTTCACCACCTTGGCCAGTTCTTTTGTCAGCTGACAAATTATAACCATTTTTTATATACCATGGTTATATAACCATTATTTACTGTATATACAACCATTTTTTAGATACCATTATCACAGATGCAAGTACCTTGTTGTCTTGTGTGCTCCCTGAGGCATCTGATGGGCCACTGTGAGATACAGGAAGTTGGACTAGATGTGCTTTTGGCCTGATCCAATGGAGCTCTTATGTTTTTATGTTCATTTAAGATGGTTTACATGGGCAGGCTAGTCTAAACCACCATTTTCAATGGTAGTTTTTTTTTTAAACAAATATATTATGTGATTCATAGAATCCTCAGTCCCAGATGCTGCCTTCACAATGTGGTTATCTGACTACGGTTCAGCAGGCAAAAATAAATGAAGCCTGGACAGGTCCTCAAGGTTGTTCTCCATTCTTTGCTTGCTGGCCTTCTCATAGATTCCCATGCTTCCCTCACTGCATGGCTAATCAACTCATTAGTGACTCTGTCCTGTCACAATTGGTACAGCAGCTTGTCATAGCCTGGCATTCTGTCTCCCATCCAGAAATACAACCAGAAATTCTCCTGCTTAGCTCAACCATCAGCTCAACCATCAGTCCACCCTTGAACCTAGATGAATTTCTCAGATGACTTTGAACTTCTCAGATGAGTAGACTGTGCTCTAGCCACGGTACCATGCTGCCTTTGTTAAAACTGGTTATCATTTGCACCTAAATATAATACTTCCACCACTGTAGCTGACACTGTAAGCAGCCATTTAAGACTCAGTTTAATGAAGAATTACTTTTGAAAGGAACTTAAATCTGTGGGAGATCTCACTGCTGAGAAGTCTCAGGAAACCCTAGTACCTCTTACAAACTTGGAAGGTGGAAAAATTGACACAACTTGCCCTATTGGCTTCATTGAAATCAAAGGAATATGTTTGCATGACGGATGCCACTAGAAACACTCAAATCTTTGCTATAAATGTGTCCCTAATTATCATAGTAAATATGGCAATTTCAGGCAGATAACATCTTAAAGTTATCTTTGAGTTGCAAAAATAAGACCTTGCATTGATATAGGTTTAGGTTTGCTGGATTTGAGTAAAGTAAACCAGCAAGAGATAGTAACCCGCTAATGAGGTTGCACTCTGTACTTTAAACCCCAGAGTTGTATTAATGGTTAATAATCCTTCTCCATCCCCCATTATTTAAAAACTAAGGTAGTTTATCTGTCCTGCATAGTTTATAGAGGCTCATACATGTCACAGTTGTAAGAGATTCCTACTTTCCCAAAAGTTGTCCACATATTGCCCATAGTCTGGAGAAGCCGGCTGGGGAGGGGGAGTTTCTCACCATTCTAAGAAGGACAGACTTCAGCCCTCCTTTGAGTTCTCTGGCACACAGAGAACATGGAGAGAAAAGGCTTCATCATGCATTGGGCACGAACTCCTCTTAGGGTGCAACCTTCCAGCACCCTAGCTAGGGTGCAACCTTCTAGCCAACCTTCCAGCACCGAGGTAAGGGCAATGCAGCGCCGAGGTAAGGGAACAAACATTCCCTCACCTAGAGGAGGCCTCCGTGACTACTGTTCCACTGGAATAGTTAGGCCAGCAAAGTTTGGCCAGCTCAAGGGACATTGTAAAGTATGTTCGGACCACTCTTGCAGTCAGAGAGGCCAGCGCACAGGCGTGCGCCATCCTCCCTGACTCCAAGAGTGATCCAAATGCGCTTTACGGTGGCCCTGGTGCCAGCTAAACTTTGCTGGCCTAACTATGCTGGCCTAACTCCAGGTTAGGATTGTGCCCTTAATTATGCAATTCCACACTTGCAGTCTAACATGGTAAAGGTCAGACATGTATATCACCTCAGTGCTGTAACTTATGGGTTAATCTGCCTTTCTGGAGATGGGCTTTTTTGTTCATTATTAAATTACAGTATGTGTCTGCTAGAAAGCTGTGTTTGGGTCATACCCTGCATTTCACATGCAAGCGAGGCCTAGCTAATCTGAGTGAGAAAATGTTCAATTCTCATAAGGGATAGCTGTGGTCCGCACCAGACAATAGAGCATCAAGTGCTCCCAGAGAAAGATCTGTACATTTTGGTAGGTCTTGGTAGCCAGCCACTATCTGTGGCAAACCTCCTAAACCCCACCTCTTGTAAGTCCTCTGGCATAAACCCCTGGATTCAGTTCTTACATTCTCTCTTCTTTGCCAGCCTTCTGACCTGCGGGTTTTCGCTTTTATATGTGTTCCACCAACAATGCCAGCTGCTCCATTCATGTTATATTCTGCTGCATTGCAATGATCACGTGTTGTGAAATCCTTCTGGAAAGCGAATTCCCATCCTGTAATGGTGTCTACTGTTCAGTGTGTCCTAAATAAGGTTCTCTGTCCCTTAAAGAATGTTTAATTAAGTGAAGATGGCTAATTGCCTAATAAATTAATTAAATTTAAATGCATTTGAACATTACTACATCCTCAAAATAAGGAGGTGAAATGGGGTGGAAGGAGAACAGAGAGAGGGCTGCTCCCTTAGGCCATATCCTAACCCCCGTCCCTGAGCCAGTCGGGCCCAATCTGGCTGCATGGATTTGTAACAGTGATTTTGCTGGTGAAGATCCAAGCAGCCTCATAGGGTAGCCTCATCCATAGCAGCCTCATAGATCTCTAGCCGCCTCCCAGCCTGCATTGGATACAGGGCAGGCTGGCCGGCCTGCCTGCCCCAACGCAGGTTAGGATTGGGCTGCCTATCTGTAAACCGCTTTGTGAACTTTTCTGTTGAAAAGTGGTATATAAATATTATTAATAATCTAAAACAAAGCACTGGTTTTGATTACTGGCATACCTGATTGGCCTTGTAAGTTTAAAAGCGTGCATGCTCATGGTGTGTGCATAGCCTCACCAAACCCAGTTTCTTTAATGGTGTGGGGCCAGTTGTATAGCAAAATATTGTCTAAATCAGCCTAGCCCCAAAAATGTGACTTTTGGCTCAAAACTGTTTCTTTACTCATATGCAAAAATAATCAATTAATTGACTTGGGGCACAATCCTAAATTGGAGTTAGGCTGGAACAGTTAGGCCAACAAAGTTTGGCTGGCACAAGGGACACCATATAGTATGTTTGGACCACTTTTGGAGTCAGAGAGGCCAGCAGACAGACATGTGCCATCCTTCCTGGCTTAGAGGGTGGTCCAAACACGCTTTACAGTAACCCTTGTGATAGCCAAACTTTGCTGGCCTAACTGTGCCAGCCTAACTCCAGTATACAATAAATCAAGTAGGATTTATCAAGAGGCAACTCTGTATAAAACTATACATTTGTTTTTAGCTGTGTGCATTTTTTTAAAAAAATCCTTCAAACCTTTTAATACTTTGCACATCTCTTATTTCAAACACTTGTTCAGCTGAAAACGTCTTTAAATTATTTTAGCCCTGTTGTATATCTAGGCACTCAGCCTAATCATGACTTAGAACAAACAGTTAAGGATATTAAATGTGACATTGCTCTTAGCCTGGCAAGCTAAGCTTACCATGCCTAAGGCAATTGGCCAGAACAAGCCAGCCTGTGTAATTACGGTTGAAACAATATCTTTGGCCATTTTTCTTTTTTTCACACATAAGCTTAACCAACATTGAGGCATCTGCCTTTCTTTACACAGCCTCCTCAGAAATGGCAAGTTTTATTCCGCTCCCAGAGGCTGCGTTCCTGTTCTCTTCCAAGTTTGTGAATGCACCTTCCTTCCCAGACCTGATAACAAGAAAGTCTCCTTGAAGAAAACAGACTATAAATAGGATTCCTTGATGCCACGTAATCTTCTTACGGGTTGTTTTCACTTGTTCATTCATTTTGTCTTTGTTGGCTGGGTGGAGTAAAATAGAATTGAAAGGAAGAAAACTAAAAAGGAAATGAGCACATAGCTGTAGGTTGTCACTACTTTGAAATACAGGTAGTGGGTGCTCCCAGATTGGGCGCTCATTAAATTGTGCAGTGGCTCTGTGAGTGAGCCATAAGACAGGAAGACTTGTTCAGAGTGACGTTTCACCCATTACCTCAAAAAGCCACCTTCAGGCGCAGATAGACATAACATTTTTAAAGGGACCATGCAAGGAAGTACTGAGGTAACTTTACTGACCTCTCCCAATTGGCCTGGTTCCCTGCTAGTGCGCAGGATCCAGTAGATGTTCTCTCAGCAGTCCTAAATTCCACATGCCAGCGGGGGATAGGACTGGGCCATATGGCAGTGATTCAATTCAATATGACATTATTTGTACTAGTGGTGTGCAGTATAGGGACAGAAAGTGAGGCAGCTACACCCTGCTGGGGTTGTTCATAAAGTGCCACCACTTGTGAGTGTGTCCATACTCACAAGTCTGGCAAAGGCAGCGGTGCTTTTCAAAGAACCCTGGTAGGGCATCTTTTCGCTGCCTCACCTTCCACCCCCACACTGCATGCAACTGATTCGTATATTGCAGTTCCTATAGCATTGACTAAACAAGCTATTTTGGTAGCAAATGACATGACAATCATGAATACAGGCCTAATTCCCAGTCCCATTTTCCCTTATGACATACCTGAGAATATTACTTACAAGTTAAATGTTTCCAAATACATTGTCATAAGAGGGATGACTTAAAAATTGCTTGTGGTAGGATGGTATAGTAATGTTACTAATTAAATTACAAAAACTCCATTTGCAGATATTTTCTTTTGAAGTTTTGTGCCAGCACTTTCAAGCAGTCTACTGAAGCTAATTGATTCTGCTGGGAATTAAATGTACAGTGTCTGTGGGTTAGTTTGCATGGGGTATGAGTAACACACTACATTTTAAAACAATGGCACACCAACCTCAAAGCATAGCTATTTGTCATGGTCTGACTGTTATGGCAGGTCCACATGGGCTTTCATGTGCACACATATGTGTTCCATTCTATGTACTGATCCATACTAAGCAGGTGCTCTCCACTTGCCTTTGGCCTGTCCCCCTCTCTTGGCTGTCCTTCTAATTATTTTGATCAATTACGCAACCCAAAAAAAAGACGAGCCTTCATGCTTGCAAGGCTCAACATCTTTCCATCTGCAGCCCACTTTGGAAGATTCACTAAAAAAAAACCGTCTCAATAGACTGTGTCATTTTTGCACCCTTGAACTTGACTCTCTTGACCGTATCCTGTTGCGATGTCCAGCTCACTCTATTCCTCGCAATAGGCTTCTGGGGCCGCTTCTTTCCTCCCTCCCTTCTTCTCTCTCTGACCCACTGCCAATACTTCTGAGTGATTTTTCGGCATCTATTACCAACCAAGTAGCTGAATTTCTATTTATTGTTATGAAGTTCTCTCCCAAATTTTATTACAAACGTTAAACTTATTTCTTTCTTTCTCCCCCTACTCAAGTTGGAATGTGTTTTGTTTGTGCGCGTTTGTATTATGTATTATGTAATGCCAATAAAGGTTTTGGATACTACTACTACTAAGCAGGCTGCAATCCTGTACACCCCTTCTTGGAAATAATTCCTGTTAAATTGACTGAGGGCCCAATCCCATCTAATTTTCCAGTGCCGGTGTAGCCATTCCAATGGAGCGTGTGTGGCATTCTGTGGTGGGGAAGCAGTTACATAGGCCTCTTCAAGGTATGGAAACATTTGTTTCTTTACCTCAGGGCAGCACTGTGGCTACACCAGTGTTCAAAAATTGCATAGTATTGGGCCTTGAGACTTAATTCTGAGTAGTCATGCATACTGAAATAAAGCATCAGATGTAAGTCTCACTGTGCTCAGGATAAGTGTGTAAAGGATTGCATTTTAAGAAAATAATGAGGGGCACATTTGGGTGACTCCAGAGAGTGGCTAAGTCAGGCATATGTCAGGGCACCAAGACCAGCGCAAGGTCCACTGCCTCCACTGCCAATTTTCTCATGTTGCGTGGAGCATTAAAGGGCTGAGGCAGTCCTAGAATTGGTTCAGTACCAGAGCTGAATCCTGGGGTATGTAAAGTAATAAATGAAACTACTTCTGAACATGCACAGAGTTCTTCACTACCACTGAACAACTGCAGCCTCTATCCATGTCCCCATGTCTTTACAATGAAGGAGGACAGATTGCAGAGCAGATGGAAAGCTCAGTGGTGAGTATGGCGATGGTGGCAACCACAAAGGCACCTTACCCCCCCCCTCTCTCTCTCACACACACACACACACACACACAAAAAAAAACCAGAGAGAGAGAGAGAGAGAGAGAGAGAGAGAGAGAGAGAGAGAGAGAGAGAGAGAGAGAGAGAGCAATCTTAACCTGGAGTTAGGCTGGCACAGTTAGGCCAGCAAAGTTTGGCCGGCACAAAGGACACCATAACGTATGTTTGGACCACTCTCTGAGTTAGGGAGAATGGCACACGTCTGTGTGTTAGCTTCTCTGACTCCAAGAGTGGTACAAACATACTTTATGGTGTCCCTTGTGCCGGCTAAACTTTGCTGGCCTGACTCCAGGTTAGCAGTGGCATCCCTATAGGGGGGCGGAGCTCTAAGTTTTGCAAGGAGCCTTACCTTGCTGTCGAAATTGCTCCTTTCCTGAGCCACTTTAGCCAATCACTTTGGCGTTGCTTACAGGCTACAGCAGCAAGGGAGAGGAGCGATTTACACGAGAGGGTAAGGCTCCTTGCAAGACTTAGAGCTCCGCCCCCCCCCTGTAGGGACACCACTGCAGGTTAGGATTATTCCCTGAGAGAGAGAGAGAGAGAGAGAGAGAGAGAGTGGTTGTTCAACAGAGAACCTAACTTTCTCCATGTCTTGAGTAAGGCCCACTGACTTTGGATTATGTTACTCACAATACTTCCTCTTTAATCATTAGAAGGCTATAGGTATAGGATACAGAAACTAACCCTAAGAAAGTCCCTATAAAGTAGAAAGGCTGAAAACCAGATCCTTGAAGACTGAAGGCACACTGGGCAGTGTCATAAAGACGGACTTTGCCATTGAACAAATGGAAGTATGTGTCTTGTTGACTACTTCACCTCATACCATCCCAAACTCAGTGTTTGCACTCCTTGTCAGACTTTTGTGCTATCTCTTGCTTCCTGTTATCACAAGGTCACTGTTGGAAGATAAATGTGGGGCTGAGAGCAAGTGGTTAGCTGAAAATGTGGGCTGAAATGTGGGCAGGAAGAAGAACCTTCCTTCCTGCTTGCCTCTTTGTTTATGATCAAGTGGCAACTGAATGAAGCCCTGTGACCGAGTTTCTCTTTCTGTCTTACTGTGCTGACAAGCCCACTGATCAGCAGGAATGCCCATATTTCTTGTTCTCCCCATACCCTCCTTTCTTTCCCTCTAATGGATTACATAGTCATGCATCACTCCCTTGGGAAAGGCTGCTTGGAGGGCAAGACTAAACATAAAATTTTGTCTCTAACATAACCTAACATAAAATATTGTCTCTATTGAGTGTAGTTAACGCAATAACGTTTTTACAAGACTAATTCCAATTCATTCATTGCATTAACCTCAATTCAATGCACTCCCCTTGTGTTCACTAGTGCAAAAATCACGCCCCAAAATAAAGAAATAAGCATGGCAGGCATCTTTCAACCCTTACATAATGAACATTTAACCAAGAAAAGTAGTTTTGGCTGAGTGCTAGACATCACATCCCACTTCTTTTTTAAAAAGTTACTCTAAGCCTATTGATTTGGCTTTGATAAGCCTTCAGTTATGGAGGAAAAAAAAACTTGTTTAGAATATGATTGCTAGTCATGTGAATCAGCCTAGCTGAAAAGGTGAAATGCATTAAATTAGGGCTTGATGGGAATCGGACAGGAAGACAGTCCTAGGACCTCTATCCTGTTCCCCATTAACTCCTAGATTAAGGTTCTCCTCCTTTCAAACCCTGACTGTGAGTGACTTATGTGCTTAGGAGCGCATAGTTACATCCATGGTTGACCATGTGAATAAAATGTTGATATCTTATTGTTTGAAACTTTTGTCACATGATGATGGGCTAGCAGTAAATTACTAACTAGGGAATTATACGTATCTCTTCTCTGAGCAGCACTGCTCCCAACCTATCCACCCCCTGCATTCCCTAGAAGGCATGGATCCCTTGTTACTCAGCATTGCTCACTGTGCATTGCTTATGTGCAATTAAAACCACAACTGTTTAATTGGGCAGGCTCTTATTCTCCACTTTCAACTTTGGTGAGAATTCACACATTCTGCAAGTCTGTGTTCTGAGAATGAAAAGTAAGAGCAGGCATATATTGAGAGCAGCAAAATGATGTCACACAGGCTCACAAAATGTTATTCATTTAAGCCACAGATGCTTAAATGAAATCCCAGAGTTAAATATTAATATCTATGCATTTGCAAATTGGTTGTGGTTGTCAGATCTGTGCCCATGTTTCTGACAATTTATGACTCTTCCCATTCATAAGTGGTGGGTGACTCCAAAAGGCAAAATTGCCATAGTCGCTAAATGATGCACAAAGATTGCATAATGCACCGCTCTTCTTACATTAAATTGTTAATTATGAACATAGACTTTCTTGATGTGCAATTGAGTAATGAGTGAGAGCAGCATTAAAAAAAAAAACCTTCTGCAAAGCATCAAAAGATCAAAACTGCACCATTACAACGAAGGAGTTCGAGACAAACGCCTATGCAAATTACAGGTCCAATGAGCTTGCTCTCAAAAATTCTCTTCTGCAACTTCTGATGTCAAATGTTCTCCAGACATTCTCTTAATATTTCCCAAATTTTCCTTGAATTACTGAGATCTCACCCTGACAACAAATATTGAAACTAATATTGGATTGCCTCATCTGATATCTGACAGTATTAAGTAGTCAATATGACATAGTATTCAATGCTCTGCACATCATTAGTAGCTGATTTACCACACTGGGATTATGTCTCATTGCTGTAAATCCAAAAATAGGATTGGGCAATAAGTTTTATGCCCACTGACTTTGGTGAAACATGCCTAGGTAATTGTGAATTGCAGCCTTGCTGTGTGTTTTATTTAATGAGCAGCCATAAACAAGAAGGTTCAGTGGTAGAACAGCATCCCTATTTGTAAGGGGAAATCCTGGAAATTAGGCCTCTATACATACAGATTTTCACATGGGACATGAATATCACTTGTTTTATGAAGTCCATGGTAGAAGGAGCACATCTACCTGCACTCGCACAGAAAGAAATTGTATGAGCTTCTTGAGGCCATTGCTCCTTCTGTGAAATAACAGAGATAAGGATATTGAAGAAAAGCCATTACTGCTCCAAGTGGGCTGTAGGTGACACCTTGTGCAATCTTTCGGACAAACCTTTTGAAATGTATGAGTTCCTCTCTTTAAAAATAGCTGGGTGCACACAATTACCATTATGTTGCTGTTTCTGCCATTAAAAGTGAAGAGGTGGGTTGGCATAGAAGAAATTGTTTTCTTTTCCTCTGTTCTGGGGACACGGAGTATCCTGATCCACTTTGATCTCCTCTTTCATCAGCACTAACAGTTGGATGAAGGGAAAACATGGAGAAGCTAGGAGATGGTCAATATGGAGGAATGCCAAGTGGCCATCTATCCAAAGGTTGCCAAAGCCAAAATATATTTTCCACCCTGGCTTGTTTCTTCATTTACAAAATGACCCAATCCAATCCATTTATTCCATGAGGTAATGTGAACTAGTCACTTTAGGCAGTAGATATTTCAATAGATGATGATGATGATGGTTGTAGTAGTAGTAGTAGTAGTAGTAGTAGTAGTAGTATAACATAATATTATTATTTATTTCTGTGTGCCATGTTTTTAAAGATGCAGTTTAGAGCAAGGTGACACTATCTGGTCAAGTGTGAAACTGGTTAATGCTGGAACTATGGAAAAATAACAGGCAGGTTGAGGTGCATGTCTTTCTTTGTTTCTCGAATCCACCGCAGAATGTACAGTACTATTGAAAATACTGTTCAGGTAAGCTCACACACATTATACATCTTTTGAAATCCAACAGAGCAAAGCCCCTTTAACATATGCAAATCATGTTGGGAATTTAAATAATTTCAAAAAAGGAGGATAGCATCCTATAATGGCATATGTTAAAAAGATCTTAGCTCTGATTGACTTCAAAAGATGTGTAATACTAATGTATGCCACCTTAGTGAACTGTGGTTTACAGATTTGCACATATTCATAAGCTCAAGTCCTAATGGAGTTACTTTATTTACTCATCTGCAGTGGTAAGGAAATGTGTGTATTGAATTTGTGAGAACATCAACCTACACTAAACTGCTTCTAAGAACTCAAGTTATTTATTGCTTACTACTCACTGTGGGTGCAATCCAACGCAGCGCCGGAATGCCGAGGCCGGCCAGCCAGCGCCATATCCGATGCTGCATTGGGGAGGCTGGAACCCACGGCAAGGGCACGTTCGCGCCCTTACCGTAAGACGGCTCCAGCCTCCCCTATGCGCTCCTCGGCTCTGCACCTACTAAACAGCAGGCGCAGAGCCGAGGAGACCAAGAGGCCCGAATCGGGGCCGCACAGCCTCCTGGATGGGCTTAGGATTCGACCTTGGCTGAATCCGGAGCCCACCCACGTCCTGCCCTCCTCCCACCCAGAACATCCCTCCCCCCATCATTCCCAGTCCTGTCCCGACATGCAGCCTCTGTTGTGCTGGCCAGCTTCGGCTGACAAGAAGGGAGGCTCAGCGTGGGGGCAACAGGACCGGCACTGCCTGCAGCGCCGGTCCTGTTGCTGTAGTGCCATTGCAGGGGTGCCACTTGGGGCCCCCGCGTCGGTGCTACCAATGTCGCGTCGACACTATCACGTAGTGTCAACATGACAGGCACACTTGGATTGCGCTGTGGGAAAGCCCTGCACAGAACAAGTCTGGTTAATGAAATAAACAAGTACAACTTAAATTGAGGATTGTTTCTGACTACTGGTCACATCTGAACCCAGGACTGTTCAGGGCTTGAGGAGATTATACAGGTTCAGCCATTCACAAACGTGATACCTGGCCTGATACAAAGCCACAATGAGCATGCATGGAAACAGCCATGGAAAGGAACAGAGCCATAGATTTAAATGATTTTGGTGACTCAAATTCTGTTTCTTACTAACATCTCCAAAAAGAAAGAAAAGCCTTATGACATGCACGCAGTTTTTCAAATGGCGCTATAATTCCCAGGTCTTAAAAAGCTTGTGCTCTAATAAATAGAAGCAGACCTTCTGGAAGTGAAAGTTTACATAGCTTATTCTATGCACCACAATATAATCTAGCTCTCTTCCAAATTCATTATACTGTCAAATGCATGTTCTATAATGAGCACAACTCATAAATAAATAAATAAATAAATAAATAAATAAATAAATAAATAAATCCTTTACTTTTCAATAATGCATACTGAGTGCACGCAATTTGAATTCTAAGTATTCCTTTAATGGAGCAGGAGAATGGTGAAAGCGTCTATAGATTTCATTTCAGTGAAATTTTGACAGAAATTATAGGTTTTGTTGGAATCACACTAATTTGAGGCATATGAATGCTAAAACTACATTGTAATGTCTCACACCTTTGTATCTACCCCTCCTGCTGAATTACTTCACAGTGTACTATATAGGCAGGCACTTGAAACCCAAGGAGGAAGGTAATAGATTGGGAGCCTGTAACCGTAGGAGGAAGGGAACAGTTTCAGGAGCCTGCAACTTTTCCCCGGGGAGAGAGGGAGCATCTCAAGTGTTCCTTCTCTTTAGGGACTGCAAAGAAAAGTATCACTGCTTTTCTTTGCTTTAAGGAGCTCTCAGTGCCTTGTGATATCTATTACACCAGGAATGTCAGATACAGTAGCGTAGCTAGAGGGGAGTCACAGCACTAGGTTTTGCACTGCGCCTCAACGCAGCATGCAAGTGGTCTGTCCCTCTTTCCTTCAGAGCTATTCTGGGTGGCTAGAGCAAAATGGAGGTGCTCTAGCAAAACAGCATGGCTCTGAAGGGGAGGGGGATGGGCCACTTGCACGCTGCGTTGAATGGCATCCGGAATGGCTCTGAAGGAAAGGAAAAGGGGACGCTTGAACACCATGTTGAGACAATGTGCAAAATGTAGTGCTGTGACCCCCTCTAGCTGGTCAAATATAAGGCTCACAGGCCAGATACGACCTACCAAAGCTCTTGAACTGGTCCATGTAGTAACTGGGCTTTCCCAGCACCACTCTTTCAACGGTGCCACTTTTGTTGAGATGTTGGGCAGAAGAGACAGAAGGAGGCCTCAGAAAGCAAGTTATGCTACAGGGGAAGGAACACGCCAAGAGGAGTGACAGAGGGAGCTTCATGCAGCGCTCACCTTTTTTGTGGTGGATAGAACCCCAGTTATTAGTTGTTAGTTATTAGTGTACATGAGAACCTGGGACTCAGAGCTTCCATACCTATGCTGAATTTACCAAGAAGGTTAGATTACAGGAGATAACATGCCTTAAGAAGAAATAGGAGCGAAATGAAGCCAGGGGGCGGGCTTAGCAGCCATGTTGGCATACTCAAAACATTCCTCATTCCAAGCATTTCAGATTGCTTTGCTCGTACTGTTTAGGATTGAATAAAAATAAAAACTTACGAAAATAAAAACATGTGATTGTGTAGAAACATTATTGGTAACCTTATTATGATTTAATATGCAATTACAAGGTTAAATTCCTCATAATTATATTACTGAACATACCTGACGAAATGCTACTTGCTGTCTATTTAAACTCAGATTGCACTGTTTTGACAGACTTATTTTTTGAAATCTACACAAGCAAAAATAAAACGGTCATGCCCCATAAAAGAAATGTCTGTTAATGTTCAGAATTTCATAAGTGTTAGTAGGAAAATTACATTAAAATCTCTTCATAACACAAGTAGTTGTCAATATGAGAGGAATTCTTTTTTACTTCTAGACTATTAAGAGTTTTTTTTAACTTCTTCACTCACCCCCCCCCCAACAAAACAAATTCTGTTAATGTTCAGAATTTTGAAAATATTACAGTAGAAAATGGAAGGTGGGAAAAAAGTATAAATGGGAAGGGGGAAAAAAGGAGGGGGGAAATATATTTTTTTTCCTTCTAGACCATTAACAGTGGGTGTCAGAAAATGGTGAATAAGACTGCTAGGAACAACAAGAAATTACACAGCTTCCAAAAAATGCACTATTTCAGTGAATTGTAGTTTTATTGAACCGATGTAATGTGAATACATGAATCTTTCCGTGGAAATTAAATCCCATTTTTCGTACAGCGATTCGCACACCTGTATGCAGAACACGCAGGCATGATTAAAGACGTTGAGATTAACTTTTACACACGTGCAGGGAGATTTTTATTCGTGAATTCGCGGCAATCCTCCTCCTTGGCGGGAAAGATCTGAGTCAGCCATATTTGTATACCCATGGCTTCAAGAAAATGATGTCATGTCATCTCCTGTTATCTAACCTTCTTGGAATTTTCTCTCTCTCTCTCTCTCTCTCTCTCTCTCTCCCCACCTCAGTTGGCTGTCACTTAGTCCAGCAACAGTTTTGCCATTACTAGGAGTGTTTTTTTGGTGATTTCCCCCCCCCACAATTTCTTGATTAAAAGAGCAAACTGCAGTGTTATGTGGTTTTTTCCAAATTGTTATTGCAAATTGTACAAATAGTGCAATAAAGCACAATAAGTGTGTGTGAGAGAGAGTGTGAAAGAGTGAAAAAGTGAAAATAGAAAACACGTGTGTTCATCGTTCAAACAAGCTTCCTCCTGTTTCTGCCCTCCGCCTCCTGATTCCTTTTTGAAAACTATTTGTGGATTCCTCAAAACTGTGTCAAAAGTAAGCAAAAGAGGTGTTATTTTATGTTTTGATCTAAATTTCGTTTTATGTAGCATTTTGAGTAGAAATTCTCATTATTTAGCATTCTGTGTTGGTCACCAAACCCCTCACCCCACCCCTAGCCATTACAATGAGCATTTCACTGTAAGAGAAACTCTGGCATTTGAGCTGGCAGCCCTGTGTAATTGTAATTTCTTCCCTTGAGATGTGCCTGTGATAGAAAGGAACCTACTCATTTGCAGCTATTGCCCTTGGGCTGCTTTTGTCACTCCTGGTACCCCCATCTCCTTTACTCCTACTGTCTCTTGCCCTTGAGCACTGACAGTGTCTAAACAGAACCTCACCCAATCAGACATAGCACATAGCGCATCGTGTGTGGCATACAGTATAATTTCCGAGATGCAGTGTTTTGACATTGTGATATCATGTTCCCTCCATTTTCTGGTTCACATTGTTTGAGGTCAGTTCCAAGGGGGAGAGGGGAGGAAGGCAAAAATACACCAATATTTATACCAGACTTTCGGGAGCAGCACCCAGAATAGAACTGCAGACATCATCTGCACTCGAAAAGAGCACACTGTTCTCATTCACTGAAGTTGTGGGTGTTTCATTCTGTTGCCACAGATGCTCCTGCTGCACACAAGACAAATGAGATGAGGAGGAATAACAAAGTTTCATCATCACAGTGGAGAACTCTCCTCTCACATGCGCAGCAAAAAAACAACACCAAAATGGCCAGCAGAGCCTGTGAGTCATCATCCCCAACCAACTGCTATCTTTTTTGAGCTAAGCCATGAATATGTACTCTTGGCGAATGGTTAGTAAATGTAAACAAAGCAGCACATTTAACTGCTTAGTCTCCACAACCAATGTGTTCACGGCATGCACACTGAAAAAGAATTTTCTTCACATTTTTATTCTCAGGGTAGTATAGCTCAGGGTGGTATAGCTCAGGGTAGCTCAGGGTGGTATACATAGTTCCTTCCCCCCTTTTCTCCTCACAACAGCCCTGTGAGGTAGGTGAGGCTGAGCTGGTCTGGATTAGGTCACCCAGGGCCTAATCCTATCCAATTTACCAGCACTGATGCAGCTGTGATGTAGCCCCGAGATAAGGGAGCAAATGTTCCCTTACCTTTAGTAGGCCTCTGTGACTGACCCCTACCACCGGATACATTGCACATCCCGTTGGCATGACTACATCAGTGCTGGAAAGTTGGATAGGATTTGGCCCCCAGAAAGCTTCATAGCTGAGCTTGGATTTGAACCTTGATCTTCTAAGTCGAAGGGCGCAATCCTAGGTCAGGCATAGCATTTATGCAACATGATTGCATTGGCGCTACGCCCTTAGTGCTGACCCGGGAGCACCGAGTAGCACCCCCTTGCCGGCGCTAATGCTCCGAGACCTGGTGCTGCCTGCAGCGCCAGCTTGGGAGCGCTTGTGCTGTTCTGCCTCTGTGCCAGCTGAGCCCAGCTGGTGCAGAGGCGTTCCGAGGCATGTGGGAGGGCAGGGGGTGGGAGTTCTTGGTGGGAGTTCTTGGTCAGCAAGTGGGCCAACTTGGGGAGGGGGATGGGCCCAGGATTCAGCTGTTCGGCCGAATCCAAAGGCTCATCCCTAGGCTGCACAGCCCCAATTCAGGCTGCACGGTCTCATCGGATCTGTGCTTGCTATTTAGCAGGTGCAGATCCGAGGAGCCCAGTGGGGAAGTGAATGTGCCCTTGCGCCGGCAAAGAAGTACAGAGGTAACAATTCTCTTTATTGACCTCTCCCAGTTGGCCTGATTTCCCGCTAGTGCGCAGAATCCAGCAGATGTTTTGTCAACCACCCTAAATCCCACATGCCAGTGGGGGATAGGACTGGGCCATAAGGCTGCTATCTCAACATCATTCAATATGATGCTATTTGTACTAGTGGTGTGCGGCGTGGGGGCGAAAGGTAAGGCAGCAACAATGAACTTGTAGAAGTGGGTGGACTTACTTAAGCCTGCTTGAATAGATGCGTTCTATCAGTGCTGACCTGGAATCTGGAGAACCAGCACACATCTTTTGCACACATTCAATGTAAAATATTTATAGCTCTCTCAAAATGCAATGACCCCATGTTTCTTGTTGAAATGCATTATTCATGTGATTTCTCTTGTCTAAAATGTAAAAGAATCCAGTTTCCAGCATCTTGAATGCAAGGCCTTTCTTAGCTTCCTCATTAGTAAGTCCTACTGAAATCTATTGACTTTCCTCTCAGGTTAATATGCAGAGGGCTGCAGTTGTAGATTTGGATCCCTGACTTTGTTTGTGTCTTTTGTTTCAAGGGACAGGTAACAACAACAATGATTTTTTTTTTTGGAAAGGGAAAAAAGAAGCATGGCAATGTCATATTGTCTGACACATTTATATGCACGTGTAGATGTGGTGGCACTGTGGGTTAAACCGCTGCTGCTGAGCTTGCTGACCGGAAGGTTGGCAGTTCAAGACCACGCGGTGGAGTAAGCTCCCATTGCTTGTCCCAGCTCCTGCCAACCTAGCAGTTTGAAAGCACATAAAAATGCAAGTTGATAAATAGGTACCACTTCAGTGGGAAGGTAACGGCGTACCGTGCACCTCTTGGCGTATACTCATGCTGGCCACATGACCATGGAAACGTGTCCTTGGACAAATGCCAGCTCTTCGGCTTAGAAATGGAGATGAGCACCGCCCCCTACAGTCAGTCACAACTAGACCATTCGGTCATGGGGAAACCTTTACCTTTACCTGTATATAAGTGGGTGTCCAGTGGTGGTAGGTGTCCAGGATAGTATCATTTTATTTCTCTTGGGCAGATGGCAAGGAAAAATCGGGGACCATATTCCTTAGGCCAGTGGTTTTCAGTTTTGGACTAGAACCCACTTTTTAGAATGGCATTTGGATTGGGAATCCGAATGCCATCAGAAATGATGTCAGTAACCTGGAAGTTATGTCATAGCCGGAAGTGATATCATCAAACAGGAAGTACCAAGTCACTCTCACCAAGTTCATTGCTAATTCAGTCATTGTTTGTATGATAATTGAGTTTGGTGCTAGAGCAGTGGTCTGGGAACAGGGGTAAATTACCCCAAATGGGGTAAAAATGAAATTCCTAGGGGTAATGGACGGTCGCACTGCCGAGACACAGCCGGGCATGCATATGAATCTATATGCATGCCCGGCTGTGTCTTGGCAGCGCGACCATCTATTACCCCCGTTCCAGTTCCGTCGCTCGCTGGCTGGCTCCGTTTTGTTTTGTTTTGTTTGTTTTGCTCCGCCCTTTACAACTTCATATTTACATAGCATTAATTAAGCTCATTAATTAATCAAATAAAAAGCAATGGGTCCCAATATGAAATTTTTTTTCTTTTGTTCTGGCAGGGGGGGGGGTAACGTTGGTGTATCTATATATATTTTGGGGTAAAAGGTAAAAAAGTTCCCTGACCCCTGTGCTAGAGCAATGAATGGGGTCCCCTGCCACACCCTCTTTGGGAGGCAAACCAATAGAGGACAACAATCTCCAAGCGAGGCTGGACCCTCAGGAGACACCAAGACACAAAATAATGATCTTTGATGTGCCAACCTTACAATAGCCCCTGTGCTGTCCTATGGATAGGGGTGTTAAGCGGTTTTATTTTTTCACAGATTTTGTTTTGTCCCAAGGAGGAAAAGTGCAGAATCCAGTGTTATATGTTTTTATTCCAAGGGTGAATTTTTATAAATTACACTTATAAATTCCAATCACTTTAAAATTGTACTAGGTAGGTGATAAAGGTAGGGGAGTGTGTTTTTGGTGACATTTTCCCCAAAATTTCTTGATTAAAATAGCAAATTGCAGTGTTATGTTTTATTCTACATTCTCATTCACAGTTTTTATTAATTTTATTAATAAATGCTTTTTATTAATTTTAAATGCTTTAAAAGTGTACTAGGTAGATGATACAGGTGATATAATGTCAGCAGATGCTGCCACAGTATCATTTCTAATTGGAAAAGTAATCTGTTTTAATTTCTGGAAAATATCTTAAACACCAAAGTGCGGTGTTCTGTGTTAATTCAAATATTTTACCCCCCAAAAGGTGGTGTTTTGTGTTTTTATGAGGTGTTTTAACACCCCCCCCCAAAAAAACCACCCCTAGATATAGGTGGTACAGTGTCAGCAGATGTAGCCACAGTCATTACCCATGCACCCCGAATCCAGCCCATTATTTATTATTATTTTTATAGATTTCCCAGTTTTTTCACAGATTTTGTTTTGTTTTTACAAAAAAATGAAAAGTGCAGAAAGTGATGTTATGTGTTTTTGAGGGGAATCCTGACCTGGAGTTAGGCTGGCACAGTTAGACCAGCAAAGTTTGGCTGGCACAAGGACCACTGTAAAATGCTTTTGGGCCACTCTTGGAGGATGGTGCATGTCTATGTGCTGGCCTCTCTTGACTCCGAGAGTGGTCCAAACATACTTTACAGTGAAAGTACTTGCACTTTTCATTGTTCGTAAAAACAAAACATTGTTTCATCGCTTTCTACATTTTTCATTTTTTGTAAAATCAAAACAAAACAAAACTTTATTTCATTAGCACCCACAAAAAAAAATCATGCATCTACCTATGGATCTATAAAAATGGTCACAAACCCTACAAGCTCCTTCTCTTGTTGTCCACCTGTGTGCTGTGCTATGACTGTAGTGATGTCTGCTGCTGCTCATGAAGCACCCCCATTTTTTCTGCTTCTCAGAAAATCACTGTGTCAGCTGGCACCCAGGATAGGCATCAGACTGCTCTTTCCAGCTTTTTTCCCTTCCTCCCCACACACTTTCCTCTGAGCACTACTGCAAGCCACAGCTTAAGTGCATCCTAAGCTGCGTTCCAAGAAACCTTCCCTGGAAAAGCAATCTCGGCTCCCTTGCCTTGCTTCTATCTCTAGTGCTAGCTAAAGCTCTCCTGGGTTTGCCTACCAGTGGTGGAAGCCACTGCAGGTCCCGCACCCTGCCTGGGCCTGCTCTCCCCTCCCCCCCATTCCATCTCCCTCATGCCTTCCATCGCCCTCATGCCCTCCCCCTGAACAAGCACACTGCCACCGGTAGTAAAAACCAGTGCCTAGCAATGTTGCATCAAGTCCTCCTTACCCCCTTTTGTACCTCTGACACTTCTGCAACGTAAGGGTATACCACCAGCGCTGGCCCACATACGATCAGGCCAGTGTGGGCTAGGCTCAGTGGTGTCATTCAAATGATTTAGGAACAGGAACTCACTTTTGATTGGCACTTGTCGGGAACCCGGAACCAGCCACGGAGCCTGTTAGGATCCGGAACGCCCGTTCTGGTCCATTCCCCCTGAATGACATCACTGGCTAGGCTGAACTTAGATGAATCAGTTCCACAGTACTCACACAGAGTGTAAGAATTTAGTGGTTTATTCAAAACACCTCCAACAAAACCAGCACAGAACAAACAAAGGCTTCTTTAGGTTTTTCCACAGAAGTCCTGAGCACAAAGTCACACAATTCTATTCTGAGCACACAATTTTTGTGCTCAGGAGCTTGCTAAACTAGTTATCCTCAACAACCACATGAAGACATGCAAGCCCTCACGTACCATAGCTGCAAGTCCTTTTTCAAGGCTGCATTTCGTAAACCTGGTGTATTGTGTCCAAACTCAAACAGAACTGTTTGTCTTACACGTCATATATGGATATCCCTTTAATCTCACCTTCCTTATCAGTCCATTATTGCCAAGGCTAGTAGTATGCTATTTTCCTATATCTAGGTACTGAGATAATATCAATGTATCACATTTATGTTCATGGAAGGAGATTCATTCTTACATGTTCAAGGGTGAAACTACCATATATAATCATGTATAAGTAGAGAAATTTATGCCTAAAAATTGACTAGAAAAACCTGGCCCCGACTTACAATATATTGGGGGAACACAGTAAATACCTTAAAGTCACACGATGCCTCCGCCTTGAGCATGCTCAGAAGCAGCTGAAGAAAATGAACGGAGTCCTATGGAAAGTGAAACTGAGCCACACTGCATGTTTACTCACAAGTAGGCAGCAGTCATGGTACTTTGGAAAGGGCAAGCCAAGAGGAATGCAACGCTGCTAGAATGGTCTTGATCTGATGAACGTAGGCCCCAAAAACACTCAAGAAGGAAGTCCCTCCCTCTCAGCTGAAAAGTAGTGTATCTTATGGAAAGCGACACTGGGCTACAGGGTTGTGTTTACTCATGAGTATGCAAGTGGTTACTGGAATACATGAGCTGAATTCAGCAGGGCTCTTCAACCTCTACGTGTGAGGATTGTGCATTCACGTGTGAAAGGTAAAGGGGATGCTTGGGAAACTGTCTTTTCAGGATGAGGTTTCAGGCCATGTGCTCTCTTTTGTTCCAGACGGCAATGCTGCTGAGGTACTGTGCAAACTGTTGGGGGAGGGGAGAAATGGGCTCTTTTATTACTCCCACGTAGTACTCCCAGGCAGGTATGCTGCTCTTCTCTCAAGGCATATAGGGGAATCTGAGGGCAGAAGAGGCAACAAGCACCCCACCTCTTCCTTGCAAGAACATAACAAACCAACTTAGGGGGAGGGGATAGTCATTATGGAAATTGTGGGCAATGATCCTGAGGAGATAGGGAATGGTTTCAGCAATGGCTCCTTGTCCAAATCAGCCAGGAATTACAGGGTTAACCCAGAGCCTTTTGCCTGCAGCTGGTTCACAGCTGCATCCGATTGGGGATAACAAGAGCCCTGGTGATAAAATGAGCTCCTGGGAGGATTAGTGATGTTATTGGGAGGGGGGAAGGGGTGTGGATGGGGATTAGTAAAGGCTGTTGGGACTGGAATTGTGGTTGGAACTAAGGTTGTTCTTGAAGACTGTGGGAATGATTGTGGGGCTGCTATGCCCCTCGAGTCACCAACTGGAAGGAAGGCCTGCATTTTGCCTTCTCATGGGTGGTGGGGTTTAGTAGCACTTTGTGTAAAACTAAGGTGGTTTTGGATGGTAGAAGGAAAGCTAATTAGCCTACTGTAAACAAAAGATCGCAGAGAGAGAACTTGGCACAACGGATATCCCCGCAGAAGCCTCCTCAAGCCTGTAAAGGGCTCTGCAAGCAGGTAAACTAAGCTCAACAGGGTGACATGCATTCCTCTCTTCTAGGCACATATGCTTAATCAGTTCTAGCCTTGAACAATGGGAAAGGGTTTGGGAACAACTGGTTTAATAGTTGCTTGTTATGTTACTGGATATTTTTTTCCCTTTGCACTTTAATAAACAGGTAGTATAGACTGTACAGTTCTTAGATAACAATTACTGGTAGATCATTTGTCAGAATCTGGTGTTGGGTAAAATCAGACAATGACCTAATTCAAAGAACTGCAGATACCCCTAAGTTTTCCTCTCGATTTATCCATGGGGCATTGCAAATTCCATGATTTTTGGCTTAAAGCCTACCCTTGACTTATCCATGAGATTGATTTATACTCAAGTATATATGGTAGCTGTTATCCCTCCACATGTAGCAAACATGTGAAGGGAGAAAGGGGAATATGTCTGCTGGCCACTGCCTGAGTGTCCAGGTTTTAACACTTGTCCACACAGACAACCCAGATTTCACAAAGCAATGAGGAACATCCCCATGTGCTCAATGCGGTCCTCTGCAGACTATTGCTGAATGCATGGAGGCCCAGGGGCATGTCCAACAAGTGTATTGACTAGTCCCAATTGGCTCCTGTCACACATTGGCTGTACATGGGAGGCATAATGTACATGTACACATTGGCCGTACATGGGAGGCTATACATGTACCTGCATAAGCTTATATATTGTCAACATATGTGTGACACCTCTCATTCCCAAGACTGTCAAGAACCTCTGCCCAGTATGTGCTGTGAAATCCTTTACATCGACTTCATACATATGGCTGATCAAAGCTCATTATGACAGTACGGACCTGGATTATTTTAATTAAAGAGCTGGGCCTTGTGGCTCACTTTCACCTTGCGTCTAAAATTCCTCAGAAAATTGTCATGCCATACCATGCAGCTGAAATCTCATTTAGTCTATGGCCATGTGTTCTGTGTAGAGAGGCAGGGGCATAGCTAAAGAAGTGCAAGGGGGTGCAATTGCGCTGGGCAACAAGCTTTAGGGGGACAACAAGCTCAGCTTGACACTAGTGGCCAAAATTGGGAAAACCTTGGTATGTATGAATAATACCATCATGTTATATATCATTTGATGTGGAATTTCATGAAAAATGCAATGACACAAATTGGAGTGTAATATCTTCATTCTATCAAAAGTTATGGCCAAAAAAACAAGAACATGAAAGTACAACTGTGATGTCACTTCTGGTTGTGACATCACTTCTGGGGCATCATTTTGCCCTCTGCATCGGGCTACACTTTCATTAGCTACACCCCTGAGAGGCCCCTGAAGTTCGGGGATGGGGGTTATGATGCAGCCTAAGTGCCAGATCTGCGCTCCACATACACACACCGGGCCAGCCCACCCACTGAACTGCTCTCTCTCACCACCATCCCCCTGCCCTGTTCTGCCTCCTTCATGCCTTTCTCTACCCTCCCCAAGCCCTGTGCTAGCCGAACTCAGCTGGTGTGGGGCTGGCTTACTGGTCATCCACAGTGGCATCAGTGGTTCAGTGTGACTCCCTGTGCCTGCCTTACTCGCTGGCGCGGATATGCCTTATAGCTAAGGGTGGGGAGTTTTTGGTTGAAAACCACTTTCTGGGCATCAGCAACCATCTTTGGGTGGCAAAAATAGCTGAATAAAAACAAAAAAGTGCGTTTTGGTGCTAAGATATTTTCCAGAAATTAAAATAGATTACTTTTCCAATTAGAAATAATACTGTGGCTGCATCTGCTAACACTATCAGCGCAATCCTATACCTCCCTTCCGCTGGCGCTAAGCTCTTGTGCTGGCTGAATGCTGTCGCAAACATGCCATGTGCCAGTTAAGCGTTGGCAACGCTCGGTTGGTGCAGGCCCTCTGTGAGGGTGTTCTGGGGGCATAACTGGGTGGTGCAGTGGGTGGAGACAGCGGTTGTGATGCAGGACGACAGTGCAAAATTCTAAATCTTCTCCCTGGCCAGGGTGGCCCCGATTCGGGCTGCTTCTGTGCATGTTCCTCTGCCCCTGCAAAACAGCAGGTGCAGATCTGAGCAGGCCCGTAGGGATGACTGGGGCTTACGTGGGTGCAAAGGGAAAACCTCCCCTTGTCCTGGACGTTGCTGCTGCTGCCTCCTAATGGGCCTTAGGATATTGCCCTGCTATGTCGGCCATACTAGGCCGGCATAGTATAGGATTGCGTTCTATATCACCTGTATCATCTACTTAGTACACTTTTAAAATATTTAAAATTAATAAAAATGAGAACTTGGATTGAGACTGTAGAACGAAAACACATAAGACCACAATGTGCTATTTTAATCATGAAATTTGGGATAAAATATCACCCATAACACACACACCTACTTAAAGCATGTTTGATACAGCTCTGGGCTGGCGTAACAGACCTATGCCAGCCCAAGGGCACTTCTGGATTGTGCCATTGATTTGCTTGTAACATTTCTTCCAAGTCACTCTGAGTGCTCATGCTAGTTGGAGAGACTAACATCTTATAAACAATCATACTATTCCCAAATGCAGGGAAATGTTTTAATATGTAAAACATTATTAAATCAATTTTAATAATGCCCAAAGGCCACTGTAGTCCTGGCTATTTTCTACTTTGCCTTTATCCTTGGAAATGTTATCCTCTCTCCAGTGCAATTTCTGAAGCAAAGGGGCAGGGGCTAATCCACACTTTCCACATCCATAATACAGGACTAAGCAATTGAGCTCTGTATTTATGGCAGGCAAAATGTCAGAAATGTTTTCATGGAATCTCCTTGAACATTTCAAATGCTGTTGGGGTTAAGTTGTAATGCTGTTTTTACACACACAAGCTATAATGAGAACTTTGGGATGAGAACGAAGAACGTATGCTTAATGGTATGATTGCTGCAATGAACCTCAGGTTTTAAAGAATTAACAAAGGATTTACAAAGTCCGATATAACAAGAATGGGTGAGGCAGTAAGCAGCAACAAGAAAACAAAGTAGTAAAAAAAAAAAAAAAACCTACCGGTATACAATTCTTTGCTAACATCACATGAAGATATTTATGAAGGCACTAAGGGAAAAAAACCTCCAGTATTTCCAGATGCACAGCAAAATGTTATGATTCCTGGAAGTCCATTTCAAACTATAAGGCTGAGTCCCACAGAGGAAGTAATGCTTTCAAGTGTGCTCAACAATATCCTTAGGAAATTCTCCATTTCCATAAACCAATAAAATTAAGCCACCTTGCTCAGAGTGGCAACCTGAGGATAGATTATTAATACAATGGGAGATTTGCATCAGGGTTAGTGTTCTCCATGACAGACTCATACATGATTAGTTTTGGAATAAACTCTGATTCTTTCAGGAAACTTCGCTGTAATGGAAGAAAAACCCTGTCTCCTTCTGTGTTCATTAATTACTTCTGTAGTAATTAATCTAATAATTCCTAACTTGCATTCATAGGACACATTCCTGTGCCATGAGAAATAAGTGAATAAGGGCCTCATCCTATTGGGCATAGCGCAGGTGATACAAGTGTACCGCCCATGCAACGGTCGCATAAGGCACCATAAAGCATCTCCAGTGCCGCTGGTAAGCCATGAGTACCAGGAAGAGGCAAAGCATATTGGCAAAATTAGTTCTGTTTCTTGAGCATTGTCCCTCTAAGACAATGGGGTCTCCAGCCCAAGCGCCAGTCTGGCCCTCTGGAAGGTTTTTATCCGGCCCTTGGCAGGTGGTTGGACTGGCCTACAGGATACAGTACAACCTCAGTATCCACTGGGTTTCTTTTCCAGAGGCCCCCCCTTCCCGGGAACTAGGGTCATCATTGAAATGCCCTTGTATATATAACCTCTGCTAACTGGGCAAGAGGCACTTTTTCAAGTGGTGTCCTCTTGTATTTAGCAGGGGGAGAGCAATTGTCCCTCTTCACCCCAGCACAGTGTCTTTCTCGTGGCTGTTGCTGGTGGTGTTCTCCATTCTTTTAGATTGTGAGCCCTTTTGGGACAGGGAGCCATTTAATTTTAATGTTATTATTTGCCTGTAAACCGCTTTGTGAACTTTGTGTTGAAAAGCGGTATATAAATACTAGTGATTGATTGATATATGATGCTGCCCTCGTGCCGAAAACTTTGGAGACCCCTGCACCTAAGACAAGAAGTGCGTATCTTTATGGTTCATCTTCATTTTAATATTGAGTAAGGACGGTCAGAAAAAAACTCAAGAGGATTCCTAATTTACTTATGTCATGTGGATGGCAAGCCAGGCGGCTTTCATTTTGTCTTAATAAGACCTGCTGGGATTTTCAAGGGCCAGGCCACATTGACTACAAGGAATGGCCATCTCGATAGCTATAGATAGCCCAGCAACAATGGCTGCTTCTCCCTGTACTCCTGAGTGGCTGGGACCAGTTTGTGTAATGGATTTATCTTGCTATACTTAGTTCTATTAATCAGGTACCAGACAACAGATTATTCCCAAGATTTGCCTCTTTCATAAAAGGGCTTCTGATTGTAATAGCTTTATTTTGGGTTGACAAATCTGTCTTGCTGCTTAAAAGCTCTTGTTAAGTAGGGCTACTACATGGCCCTTAGTTTGGGATGAAATATTATTGGCTTTGGAAAGCGGATCTTCAAGAGCTGTGTTTTAAGCAGAAGGTGGTTAAAATATCATCTTCTTCCAGTCCTTCCAGTCCTGCATACATTATTCTGCTTTTGCTAGTATAGTCATTGCATGGTGAAAGGTGGTATGCAGGACACTGAAGCTCGATACTGCACCAGACTTTTGCACACATGTTCAGGCATACCCCAAAAGACTGGCCAAAGCAATCTCATTCAACTACGGTCTTCTGTCCCACAATCCCCGCCACTTTAATCTGCAGTGTGATATGGGAAGTGTTTTAGTGTTGAGTGCTAAGCTTCCAAGTAGGCAGTTTTAGTGTTGAGTGCTAAGCTTCCATGTCAAAGACAGAGCTGCTATAGGTATCACCACTGCTAAACCATGACTTTGCAATGCCTGTTTTGCAACTAAGCACACAGCTAACTGGGCAAAGAGGCACTTTTTGAAATGTTGCTCCTCTTACGTTTAGCAGGGAGAGAGAACAACTCACCCTATTTACTCCAGTATAGTGACTTTTTCAGTGGCTGTTAGCTGGTGTTGTTTTCCGTATTTATTTATTTTTTACTTGTGAACCCTTTTGGGACGAGAAATCATGTGTTTGCTTATTTTCTTAAACAGCTGCTTTCTGAACTTTTCAGTTGGAAAGCCGTATGTAAATGTCCTTAACTACTGTATAATGATCTGGAATATCCTCCCGTTGAGCCTGGCATCAGCCAGGAGTGGCCAGCCTGAAGCACAGGTTCCTGCCTCAAGGATGCACAAGAGGCACAGCGGGCAGTAAATGGTACCCAGACCAGAAGGAGCCATAGGCCTGAGTGGCTCCTGCCTGTCTCTTGAGAGCTGTTCTGCTGACTGCACCTGGACTCAGTTGACTTGAGGCAAAACCGCACCAAGGTTACAGTGGGCGGGGGGAGGGCACTTCTGGGCGGGTGGTGGGCTGGCTGGCTGGCAGGCAGGTTGGCCCGGGAGGGGGGCAGGCTTGGGATTTGGCTTTACGGTCGAATCCTAAACCTGTTGCCCAGGTTGCGTGGCCCCGATTCGGATCTGCACCTGATCCAAGAGGATCATTTGACATTTCGTTGATCTTGTTGGCAAAAGTCCGTATCTGGAAGGCAAATTATCCATGTATGCCAGTGAACGAAATGGGAGTCCTGTTTTCAAACTGAGATATACTAGTGTGAGGGAGGCACCTAAGGTTATCTACTGGAACAGATTTCAAATGTGGAGGGAGGGAGGGAGGGAGGGAGGGACGAAGCTGATCAGAGTATTTTAAGAATATTTCTTGTGACTTTTCTTAATGTCACCTAATAATTGCAACCATATTATTAATGCAGGATGGGAAGATAGCACACATAGCAGACAAGCCTGTTTCACTGTATGTAACAATTGTCACTCGGGGATAGAGCTAGTAAACTGACCAGTAATATTCCTGAAAAAATAATCACATGCAATCTGAAGCCACTTGGAACCCTTGGGTTGTACATGTGGACAAGCCTTTGTTTTTAGTTTGTTTTTTGAAGAGCAGTCCATTTACTTGTGGGGGGATACTAGAATAGTGCCAACAAAGTTTGGGATGGCCCTGGTTCCTGAATTGTTATTGGTAGATAAAATGTGTGATTTGAAACAGATTGATGTGATAAAAAAGCACAGTTCAAAAATTATACAGGCATGCCCCTATATCCACTTGAAAACTCTTCTTATCATCTTATGCTGGGAGACGTTCATGTAGGAGAGCACATGGTGGCATTTTCCTCTTGGATTGTGCCCCCACAAAGAGCATCATTTAGCTAAAGAATAAATTTTGAAGTAGCAACGCCATGATGCCGTTCCTGCCCAGTTACCTTCCTGCTCTACCACTTCAGAAGGTGCCAGGTGGCTTTCATGTTTTATTTTTCACTTGAAACCACGAGACTGGGAACACGTCCGAATTTCACTGTGTAATGTGAAAATAAAGCTTCAGAGAGCCGTTTGCCTCTGAGACACTGCCTGGCACAGCGGGGGGGGGGGGGGGAGTAGGAGAAAGCCCACCACAAGGAAAGAAACACACCCGGCTGAGACTTGAAGCAGTCTTTGTTGCTAAATTTTACAGCATGCCTTAAAGGGGGTGTTGCTTTCCATTTAATTTGTTTACACAAAAAAGTTTCCTTTCTGAAACTGTTTCAGAGTTTCCTTATGTTGCACGGTCATCTTCAAAATCCTGGTATTTGCATAAAACTGAATGGGGGGATCACACAATGGGGGATTTTTATAGAGAGTGCAGTATCAGGATGTTAAGTGCCCCTTCCCCACCCCCCATAGGCCTGATCCTCAGAGCACACGCACATAAGTACACACACATTTGAGGGCTAAATTATGGATTTATCATAATACATGGTTTGACCCTATGAGTTAGGCAATGGGCCTGCAGACACATGGAATAAAATTCCTTCGAAAGCTAAAAGGAAAAGAGAAAATGTGATGCATTAAATGCTTGATTGAGTACTCTTTTCAGAACACAAAACATTTCTTCTCATCTCTTTCATGTGGCCCAGGTTTAATTCTATTTCTGTCTCCAAAGTACTTTATGATCTCCTGCTAAGCATTGTGCACGTAGGATATAAAGTATAGATAGGAATAAAGGATTCCAGTGTATACAGGTCTTGAAAGTATTTTTACATTTTATTCCATTACGCTGTGACACCTTTGCAGAAAAAATACCCTCTCTTTATCCAAGTGATTTCCCCAAGGAGAAGAGAAATCTCTTGAAATGCATATTTTAACTTTTGTTTCAACAATCAGAAGAAGCAGCAATGTCATAACCCAGCACCAAGAGAGGATTTTGTGGATAATAGAAGCTTCCAGTAGACAGTGTTAGAGAGCTGTAAAACTAATTATGCTCTGTTGGAAAGATTGTGAGTGTAGGGTTTTTTTGTTCTTCTTTTTGTGTTTAATTTCCTCTAATATGGCAAGGAAACTAGGGAAGAAATATTGTGGCAAAAAAAAAAAAGTGTCGAACTGAAATGAATGAGTCCCTGTAGCAGGAGCTATAATGCTGCTCTTCAGACATTTTCACAAGCAAAGATATGCTTCTCCCATAATCATCTTTAAGCTCTCTGCCTGATCACACATGTGCACCCAAGTGGACCAAGAGCTTGTGTACCAAAATAGATAAATTAACCCATCACTGCCTGCTGATGTACACATTCAACATATATGGGATGCCAGCTTTGGCAGCACATATACTAAAATTGGAATGATACAGAGAAGATTAGCATGGCCTCTGCGCATGGATGTATACTGTATATACTGTATGCTGTTTTGGTTTTGTCTTTTTTCAACCAGCTTCTTCTGGGGATAAGTTATTTTGCTCCATCTCTATGTCAAGATGATAGACTAATTCAGGGTTCAATCCTAACCTGGACTTAGACCAGTTAGGCCAGCAAAATTGGGCTGGCCCAAGGGCCACCATAAAGCACATTTTGACCACTCTCAGGGCACAATCCTGAACAGCGCTGGATTTGCAAGGCTGGCCGGCCAGTGCCAAATCCAATGCTGTTCAGGATGGGCTGGAGCCTCCCCACGTCAAGGGAGTATGCGCTCCCTTACTGTAGGGGAGGCTCCAGCTTTCCCTATGTACTCCTTGGATCTGTGCCCGCTAAAGAGCGGGCGCAGATCCGAGGAGACAGCGTGGCCCAAATTGGGGCCTTGCGGCCTCGCTGATGGGCTTAGAATGTGGCCGTACGGCCACCTCCCAAGCCCGCCCAGGTCCCACCCAAGTCCCACCTCCCACCAATCCCCTTCCCGAAATGGGGCAGAGAATCCCTTGCACCGACCGTCTTCGGTGCTTTGAAGCCGACACTGCAAGCAGCGTCGGCTTCAGAGTTGGAGTGCTGATGTGGGGGTGCTGCTTGGCGCCCACACGCCAGTGCTCCCCCTTGCGTCAACACGACGACATTGCATCGATGCAAGGGGCGTGGTAGGATTGCTCTGCCTGAGTCAGGGAGGATGGTGCACATCTGCGTGTTGGCCCCTCTGACTCCAAGAGTGGTCCAAATATACTTCACAGTGTCTCTTGTGCTGGTTAAACTTTGCTGGCTTAACTGTGCTGACTTAACTCCAGATTAGGATTGTGCTCTCAGTCACTTTTCAGGCAGAAGAATTATCCACCATAAGGACCAAGCTATATGGATATGCTCTCTCCCTTCTGTTTTCATTAGAAATAGTTTATTAAGGACGTAAGAAGAGCTCTGGTGGATCAGGCCAAAGGCCCATCTAGTCTAGCTTCCTGTATCTCACAGTGGCCCACCAGATGCCTCAGGGAGCACACAGACAACATCCTGTTGCCACTCCCTTGCATCTGGCATTCTGAGGTATTGTGGAGCAAACCACAATAAATAAAACCATAGTCGGTGCTAGAGGCCTATAATTCTTTCTCCAAGATGGTTCCAATCTGGATTCTTTACTCAGACCCTCCTATTTCCAATAAGTAAAAGACTTCCATTGGAACCAAGGAAGAGGCTGTTGCATTTTGCATAAACTACTGGCTGGGCTTGCCTCTATCCACCGAGAAGACATTCTCAGGTTGAGCCTAATCCTGAGCTCATTTGCACCAGAGGTACATGTGTATGGCTGGCTCTGGGTGTTGTGAACATGCTGTAAAGCACGTTTGTGGCTCCTGGAGAGCAGGGAGTGCCCTTGTCCCTTGGAGGCTCCAGGCCATGACCAACCTGAGTTGGATACAGCACAGGCTCGCCCACCTGTGCCACTCTGGTGCAGGTTAGGATTGTGCCCTTAGTATGATTACTGATCCCGATTAATCCAGTTGTAGGAATCTTGGCTCTGTTAACTATCACCCTTTAAACCTGTAGCGGATATATTATTCCAGTGTGCTGCGTGGCGGCTTTTTGGTGTTAATGAACTCTATCTCAGTTGGTGACAGTTCCCAAAGAAAGGATGATAAAACACCAGCTAACTCAAGCAGAGCTCAGTACAGTTTACATTGTCAGTGGCTTTCTGCCAGCCAGCATAATACAGCAGCACTGCAGTTATTAACCTAGAAATCTTTCCTTCAGAGTCTAAAATATCACCCAATCAGGAGCTGCAGGGGAATACCAGGCGGTGTTATAAATGGCAAAGCTGCTTTCCAACTTAAAGGATCGTGGGGAAGCATGGCTTTAGCTTTGATATTCACCAGTGTGGAAGGGAACATGTTTTTGGACACGTAGCTTGCCCTTAAACAAGTGATTTTTCTCTCTCTCCAGATTATATGCTGCTTATCTAGTGCTAGTGTCACTGGAGAAAATCCTGGCATTGCTCGCGTCTTTCTCCAAAGGTGTCATTCCTTACTCCCCAAATCAGTTTTAGGCTAATACCAGGATTTTGAAAATGATCAAGCAACATTGGCTTTCTTCTTCCATTCACAGATCCCAGTTTGTGGAGGAAATGCCTGCCCATTAATTACTAGCTTTGGAAATAAGAACAATATTTGGTTGCTGCAAAGCAATGGTCCTGTATAAAGAGGGCATGGAAGGTGAATGATACAATTCTGGACCAGATTTTAAAATTGATATATAATAATCAGAGTGCGCTTTCAGATTGAGTCAGATGTGTGCAGCATTTAAAATGTGCTGTATCTCAGGGTTGGTTTGTATATCTCCCTGTGTCCCAGGGCCATTCCCAGGATAAACTGGGCCCTGGAGCACAGTCTAGTTCTGGGTCCCTTTATACTTGCACATAGAATTAAGCAAACCTAGATTCATCACCACAGTGCAGAACCTCAATGCAGCGGCGATCCTACCTGCTTGTTGGAGGGGGTCAAGAGCTCCCAGGTGGTGCGCCAGTGGAGGGCTTGTTTGCCTGCCTGCCTGCCTGCCCCAACTGCATGGAAACCACTCTAAAATGGGGTGTTTGAGGACGCTGAAGGTGTGGTGGGACAGCACAGAGGGTGGAGAGCTGGTGCAAGGCACCGTGATCATTGCACTTAGTCCAGGGGCGGAGACTGTTCCTTAGTCCATGTTCCTTAGTAGACCTCAGGGCTGCCATGAGTCCCAATGCAGTCGATGATCAGCCACGGGGGGGGGGGGGGGGCCCCGAGACAGTTTTTGAACATTTTCTGCGAAGCACCCTGGGACCATAGAAACAGATTTTGAGAACCTTCGGCAGCCACCCTGGGGACTGAGAGACAATTTTTGAATATTTTTATTGAAAAACACCCTGGGGGCTTCTGAGGCAAATTTTTCAATACTGCCAGGGTCAGCCCTGTGGGGCCTCTGAGACAGTTTTTATACATTTTCTGCGAAGCAGCCCAGGACTTTAGAAACAGATTTTGAGAATCTCCGGCGGCCACCCCGGGGCCTGAGGGACAGTTCTTGAACATTTTCTGAAAAACACCCTGGGGGTGTCGAGACAGATTTTTCGCTATTGCTGGGGGCAGTTGCAGGGGGAGCTCCAAGACTGTTTTTGGAAATTTTCTGCGAAGCTCCCTGGGACCATAGAAACAGATTTAGAGAATCTCTGGCAGCCACCCCAGGGCCTGAGGGACAGTTTTTGAACATTTGCTGAAAAACAACCCAAAGTCCTCTGAACCAGATTTTTCAATACTGCCGGGGTAAGCTGCGGGGACTCAGAAACTGTCTTTGAAAATTTTCTGCGGAACAGCTTGGGGTCTCTGAAACAGACTTTCAGAACCTCCGGCAGCCACCCTGGGGGCTGAGAGACTTTTTTTGAACATTTTCTGAAAAATGCCCCAGGGACTCTGAGATTTTTCAGTACTGCCCAGATCAGCCCTGGGCGGCCTCCAAAAAAGATTTTGAAAATTTTCTGCGAAGCAGCCCGAGGCCTCCGAAATATATTTTGAGAACTTCTGACAACCACCCAGGGGCCTGAGAGACTATGTACATTTTCTGAAAAACACCCCAGGGCCTTGGAGACCAATTTTTTGATACTGACAGAGTCTGCCATGGGGGGGCTTAAGAGAAAGTTTTTGAAAACTTTCTGTGAAGCACCACGAGACAATAGAAAAAGATTTTGAGAACCTCTGGTTTCAGAGGTCCTGGGGTGCTTTGCAGAAAATTTTTGAAAAGTGTCTCTGAGGCCGCTGACCCCGGCAGTATCTGTTTTGGACGTGTTTGGGGGGAAATAGTGTGGTTTTTAGAAAATGGTGAAAAACTGTCTTTCAGGCCCCAGTGTGGCCGCCAGAGGTTCTCAAAATCTGTTTCTCCCAGGATGCTTTGCAGAAAATTTTTGAAAAGTGTCTCCGAGGCCGCTGACCCCAGCAGTATCAAAAATTCTGTTTTGGAGATGTTTTGGGGAAAATGGGGTGTTTTTTAGAAATGGTCAAAAACTGTCTTTTAGGCTCTGGCATGGCTGACGGAAGTTCTCAAAATCTTTTTCAGATGTCCCAGGGTGATTTGCAGAAAATTTTCAAAAAGTGTCTCTGAGGCCGCTGACCCCGGCAGTATCAAAAAATCTCTTTTGGAGGTGTTTTGGGGGAAATGGGGTGCTTTTCAGAAAACGGTCAAAGCTGTCTTTCACACCTTGCTGTTGCTGCCAGAGGTTCTCCAAAAAATTTTCAGATCCCCTGGTGTGCTTTGGAGAAAATTTCGAAAAGGGACTCCGAGGCCGCTGACCCCGGCAGTATAGAAAAATCTGTTTTGGAGGTATTTTTTGGGAAATGGTCAAAAGCTATATTTCAGGCCGCGGTATGGCTGCCAGAGGTTCTCAAAATCTGATTCAGAGGTCCTGGCGTGCTTTGCAGAAAATTTTTGAAAAGTGTGTCCGAAGCCACTGACCCCCGGGAGTATCAAAAAATCTGTTTTGACAGTATCATATTATTAATAATTGCTGAAGAAATGAATTATAGTTAAAGTAGATTTCAATATATGCATGTAATCTCTCCATGACCTTATGTGTATACCTTGTGTTACTATCCCCTCCCTTTTTGTATTAACATCTTCCTTTTTCCATTTCTGTATAGTAGAAAATAAAATCATTTTGGGGAAAAAAAATCTGTTTTGGAGGCCCCGGGGTTTTTTTTTTTTTTAGAAAATGGTCAAAAACTGTCTTTCAGACCCCAGTTTGGCTGCTGGAGTTTCTCCAAATCGGTTTCAGAGGTCCCGGGGTGCTTTGCAGAAAATTTTCAAAAAGTTTCTCTAAGTCTGTTGACCCCAGCAGTTGAAAGAGGTTTTGAGAACTTCCGGCGGCAACCCCGGGGCCTGAGAGACAGTTTTTGATCATTTTCTGAAAAAAACACCTTGGAGCCTCTTAGACAGATTTATCCAATTCTGCTGGGGTCAGCCGCGGAGGGCCTCCGAGATAGTTCTTGAAAATTTTCTGAAAAGCACCCCACGGCCTCTGAGATAGACTTTTTGATACTGATCAGCACAGGGGTGTTGCCAGGGACTGCAGCGCCAAGGGTGGCAGCAACGTCTTGATGTCATGATGCAAGTGACCTCACTTCTGGGTTCTCCTGGAGATGGAGACTGCCAAATATTGCTTCAACCACCACTTTGCATGCATATCGTCTCCAGTTGCTGTCCTGACTGAAGAAAAGGCTGAAGCATGTGGGCACTCACACTTCGCCACACCCCCTTCTTGCCTGGCACCCAGGGAGGACTACCCCTCCCCCCACTTGCTACACCACTGGATCAGCAGAGGCTCTTTGACAGCTGGAGTTCTCCTCAAGTTAAGGGGACATTTCTCCCCTTGCCCCTGGGTAAGCTCCAGCAAAGCAATGGGTCTGATATGTGCCAGCAATATCAGCACATCAGACCCAGAAAGGGGGACAGGATGTGGTGTGTTCCAGGGCTGCCAGTCCTGCCCACTCCTAGGCCCAATCCGCTTACCCTGCTCCCATTGCTGCCCTCCTTTGTCCCATTTCTCCCCCATTCCAGGCTGCCCTGCCCTGTGCCGAACTTATCTGGTCCAGTGGGTCTCCAGATATTTGCCGTCGCAAAGCATTTTATGGCACTTTTGCAACAGCACATGCGAGGGGGATAGGATTGAGCCATAAGGCTGCAATCCTATACACATGTCCCTGGGAGTTCAACCTATTGTATTTAATGGGAGTTACTTCTGAGTAGACAGGCTTAGGATTGCATTGTAAGGCTGCACTCCTATACAGGTTTACCAAGGAGTAAGTCCCATTAAACGTAATGGATCTTCTGAATAAATACGTGAAATGGTGACGCATGACTATATATTAGAGCAGAGGTGCTTTTGAGAACTTTCCTCTAACATTCCCCCCTGAAATTCTTTCCAACATTATTGTATTATTGGCTCACCAGGTCAACAATTTGAAAAATCAGGAGCGCCAGAATTTGGATGCTTCAAATAAAGAACATCTATTATACTCTATGGAGCGATGACATTCAGAAATAAGGTGCATCCACTGTATAAGAAATAATCTTTACCAGAAGTGTCATTTTCTCAAATAAGGCCTGTTTCGTAACCTAAGGTCAATACAAAGCCAGGTGGAAGAGTGCCACCTACTGACTCAGTAGCTCATCTTCCTTTAAACGTTCCGAATTGCCCATGCTAAGAAGCTGTGTGAACTTTATCCAGGAGTAAATCCCATTGATTTTAGTGGAACTGACTTCCAATTAAACCTGCCTAGGATCAGGCCGCAACTGACATTTCCATTTAAACTGAAGGTCATACTGTGATCAGTTTCAGTTCCTATATACTGTATTTTTTTCATCCTACAGGTGGGAAAGCAGCTGAAGGGAGATTTTCATTACAAAAACAATTGGCAAAGGAAGGCATTTTGCACCCCCTACCTAAGTCTTGCTGCTGGTATTCAATCCGCAGTTTCTCAAGCCTGTATTTACCTTTTAAAAACATCCAGTGGAATAGCAATCCTGTATAGTTTGCTTTTAATGAAATTTGGCCATTCTTTTACTGTCCATGCTTGGGTGCCTTTAACAGCGGCCTGACAGCCAGAAATTGAATAGGTGAAATGAGAAATTCATAGCACCATTTCACTTGCAATATTTCTGCATGTCAGGCGGCTGGTAAAGGCACAAGAGCAGGGGTCACTTCTCAGCCCTTAGTGCAATATTTAAAAAGAAGCATACTGTACATTGTTACACACATGCTTGAGATAGTTGTTATGCTTCTTGTGGCACATGATACTTCAGGAAAAGTGCAGTGTCCTACGCAGGCCAGGACTTATCTCAGTCCCCATATTTCAGGTATTATTAGCATTTTAATCTCTATGAAATTGCTACGAAATTTCAGATCTGTACGAAAATCCATAGTGGCACCTCAGGTATCAACAGACAGCTGGACACTAGTTCACTATTCTTCTGCCCCCTCTCTTTTCCAATCCTGGAGATGAGTGGTTGGATGGAGGTCAGCAGCCCCCTTACCTCTGGCCCATCTGTTGTCTTAACACGCCATCACAAAAGAACAACAGATGGGTGGATTCATACAGAGTATATGAGACTCCTATATCCTGATCCAAAAGCTTCTGCATAGGGATTCCCATGCTGGACCAAAGAAGCAGACTAGGTGAGAGAGAGAGAGAGAGAGAGAGAGAGAGAGAGAGAGAGAGAGAGAG